>APFE030817035.1:0-13452 GCA_000404065.3 Pinus taeda | reverse complement strand
GATCATTCAATACAGCTGAGGTTTTTGAATTCTTGAAGAATTTTCTAAGCTCAACTTTATATAGATAATCTCTTGCCCAATGATCCTCATTGCATATATGACACCCTGAAGGAGGTTTCCTTTGCCCAGAAGGGTTTGCAGAAGATTGTTTAGGATATGACTCCTCTTGTTTCTTCTTTTTCCTTTTCTTTTTCTTTTTGCCTCCTGGTTGCTTTGGTTCTTTGCCTTTGTCAGTTGACACGGCATTAACTTCCGAGGCAAGAAGTTTGTCATTTGCATTTTGACTAGAAACCGTACGGTCTTTCTTTGACGTAGCCTTTATGGTTTTCGTGCTAGTCGTACCTATCATGCCATTGCTGGCATGAGAGTCTTTGTTTGATTTAGGAGGGGGAGGAACGGAAAAATCTGGTCTAGGAGCATTAGGGGTTTTATCGTAGAGCGTGCCAGACTGAGTATAGATCAAGTCTAGATATTGTGCATGAGCAATAACTTGCTCTTCAGTGACGACTCCTCCCTTTGCCACATCTTATGTAATAGCAGGTAATAGAGACTTAATAAACCATTCAGCCAATAGCTGATCAGGAACATATGTTTTTACCATTCTACGACGACGTCGCCATTCATGAATATGATCAGATATGTGAGTGGCCATCGTTTGTTTGAAATTGGTAAGTAGCTCAGTTCCTATTTCGTACCTTATAGGTAACTAAAAATGGGTTTAAAAGGTTGTGGCTAGGGTACTGAAGTTATCAAACGAAGCTATAGGCAGTTCGATATACCACTTTGCTGCCGGACCAGTTAACATTCGCTGAAAAAGGCGAAGCCTGATCGAATCATTGTTGAGAGTGTTTGATGAACACCACAAATGAAAGGTCATCACATGATTCGACGTCTTCACCCAGATTTCCATTAAATTTAGGAATATCTGACGAAAGTTTATGAGGAATCACTGACCACCAAGGGGCATAAGCAATTGGATCATTCGTTAGCCGGTTTAGATCTGGTAATTCTAGAGTTGCTACAAAAGCCAACTGTTGATTCTGGTTAGTCGAAGCATACCTAGGATAAGATGGAATCGCCTGATCAATGGGTCTTTGCATACCAGCATAATGTATTTGATATTGGTAACTTTGATAAGGTTGATGGGCATAACCATTATAGTATGGTTGTTGATAACTGCTTTGGAAATGCGGTTGCCCATTACTTACAAAGACTTATTGCTCAAGTCCTTGATATGATTGTTGGAATTGCGGTTGTTGATATTGAACCAGCCATGGTTGTTGGACCATTTGCTATTGTCCAATACTGGATGATTGACCAAGATGAGGAGTCATAGTACCTGATTGAGCCTGAGTCACTCCAGATAAGGAGGCACTAACCTAAGGTTGTGATTGAATCGCTGAGACAAGAGGATGTTGTATTGGAATCCAACTAAGAAGGAAATTGAAGGGTGGTTGGATAGAAGAACTCACGAGTTCGTGGTGCAGGAGAACAAGAATCCGCAACTGACAAAAGAAGAGTGGTTAGATTGCTACCTGTACATAGAGATCCATGAAATCTTCTTCGTATCTTTCCCTATTGAGTTGTACGAGTTGATCGTTAAGTTAGCAGATAGCCAAGGAAGGTGGAAACTCAACAATCCTATTGTCTGGACCCTAGAATTGGTGAACAAATTGGAAGCATCTGAGGATAAGATCGTGCACATTGTTGATCACTAGCTCGATCGAATTATAGGAGGATTCATTACTGAGTTCGCAGTAGATACTTCAGTTAGCTATAGCGAGGTAGAGCGACGTTTTCTCAAAGGACCGCGAGGTAAGTACGTAAAATCTCTGAATACTTGGATTAAAATGCTATTGTGTGAAAAGAGGGTTATGCAATTACCTTGATGTCTGGAGCTACGTGAAGTGGAAAAACCTACAGAAACGAAGGAAGTAGGGGACCAGAGAATAGCCCTTTGATTTCACCTCCACGAGGGGACGAGGAAGAGCTCATGAAGGTCTCGCTGTGAATTGTGATCCATTTGATAAGGAAAAGGATTCCGTGTATACCACCCCCATCCACACCACCACTAGTTTCACTGCCTTCACCTCCATCTTCGCCCGTACCACCTCCACCACCACCACAAGTCAATATGGCAAGTGTGATAAAGTTTCTTGTGTTCAAGGTAGTAGGAAATGAAGATTCAGACTAGTTTTGATTCATGATAAGAGCCTTATGGGAAGTGCAGGGAGTTACAGATGATAATATAAAGAAAGCGACATTGGTCAGCGCTCTATAGGATCGTCCGCTGACCTATTATATTAAGCATTCTAATGACAATCTGAATGTGGGAATTGCAGATATCCAAATTGCGCTAAACAAATAATTTAGTAGGCCGAAGTCAGAAGCGCAGTTAATCATTTGATTCAAAGAGATCACAGTGCTACCAGGCAAGACGCCTTGGGAGTTGGATCAGAGACTGAAGTGTACGATTCACGAAGCTAATATGACTTTGACGGATTGAGAGCACCGCGAATAGTTTGTAGCATCGCCAACGCCACATTTTAGGAACGCGCTATCGCAACAGAGGTTAAGGACTCAGGTAGAGGCCTTAGAGATCACGATGAGGCTACATGAAACCCCGATGTAGGATCCTAACTTGGGAGTTTAGAAAATCCACGTGCAGTTGAAAAACTTATGCCTTGAGAAGTAGAGTCTGAAATTGGACAGGACATCCTCACCAGAAGTGTGTGAAGAGGTATGGTGCGTAAAATGCAAGGGTCAAGGTCATGATAAGGACCACTGCCCTGTGTTTGTGAATTACCTCACGGGAGGAGGACTGATGTCGATAAAGCTAGAAGAGCAAGCAGGACTTATGATGACACATGCTTTGTGGTGTACAATTTGTCAAATAGGAGGAAATCATGCTACGGACAACTGCCATTTGTTACAGAAGTACACGCAGAATTCACAACAGTTGTTTTGTAATTTTTGTAGATCGGTTGGACACGATGAGTGCACTTGTAGAAGCTTTGAGCTGATGATGGATAGAACTCCCACCTATAGAGGTCAAGCCGAAACACAGCCCCTAGACCAGAATGCAAGAGTGGCGTGAACCATATTTCAGGGGCGCGGACGAGGCCGAAGTGGAGGAGGTCCTAGATGAGGTCGCAAACAGTTGATATGCTACAATTGCGGAGGGCCAGGGAATTATGCTCGTGATTGTATGAACCCAATGCATCCATCATGTCTGTATTGTACCTTGTTTGATCATGAGAGAGACGATTGTCCTACGTTGATTGCTAGGATATGTGACAAGGGAGCGCTACCACCTCCCCCGACTTAGAACCTGCAGATGATGATGCCTGAGCCGCGTGAGGAAGATCCAAATGTGAACATTGTGCTCTGAAGTGGAAGCACGATAGGGGATGATAAAGGCAAATAGCTTGAAGATAGTACTTGGGTTCACAAGGCTCTGACGAAAGAAGCAGAGTTTGATTTGGAGCGCGCTAAGGAAACCTTCATGGAAGCTAAGAAGAGCTTCGTTGATGCCTTCACTTCATAAAGCAAAGATAGACTAGGGCTGGAAATGGACCCATCTATGCTTATAATGTTCATGGAAACATGCATGAAGCTACTGCGTGATAGTAAGGATTTAAAAGGATTGCAGGAACTCATTAATAAATGCACTGGTACTGCGCTAGGAGAACCACACGTAGTCCAGAAGATTGGAAAACACAAGACTAGAACAAAGAAAGAAATGAAGCTAACCGCACAGATTGGAGAATATGAGACGGACCAAGTAATTCTGGATTTAGGATTAGACGGTAACGTTCTACTAAAGCAAACATGGGAGCACATGGGGAGGCCTACGCTGCAATGGTCTCCTATTCAGCTGCGAATAGCAAACCAGTAGAAGATAATACCCATGGGACAATTGTAGGGAATCACCGTGGATATTAAGGGAGCAAGTGCGCTACTTTGAAGTGATAGAGATTGTTGATGACAACAATCCCTACCCCACACTCTTAGGAATTGATTGGGCCACTGACTTGAACGGGGTGATTAATTTGAAGAAGTGCAAGATGATTTTTGAGAAGAAGTCTCCGCATGTAGTTATACCCTTAGACCCTGCTGAGGGATCACGCTACACAAAGCTGGTGCGTGACTATGAAAGAAATGACAATTTGGACTACATCTACAAGATAACTGCGCAAGAGCAAGACTGGGCAAATCCCATCGCAGACGAACACATCTCATGGGAGCGTGAAATATCCTGTACGTCGAATTCTGATGAGGAGATAAAGTGATGGTAGAATTGGTTACACGAGGTTACCATGATGAACTGTAATATGATGACAAGATCGATGCATTGTGTATCGACAGAAGTGAGGGATCTGCCTACTTATGATGGGTTAAGTGAGGTAGATGCTTTCCTAGATAAGTTTGAAAGGGAGGTGCCGAAAAAGCAACGTTTCTAGGCCTTGAATTGGGTATTGCATGCTATGCCCACGAGGTGGTGGGGTACACACAAAGGGAGCTTTGAGGACTGACACAAATGCAGGAGAATGATGTGCACATGGTTTGGGAAGCCTAATATGCGACTAGCAGACAAGTATGATGGACAGGATGATCCATGCGCACACTTGGCCAAGTGGACGAAGGTCTATGGAGAAAAGCCACAACTTGAGTGGATGCACCTACTCTGTCATACCATAGATGTTATACCTATGAATTGGTATATAGAGACGGGGCTCCACCATGGGACACGTGAATGGGATATCCTGTACGAGGGGTTCATGATGACCTTCAATTTTGAGGATAGATGGTGTGACAATGTTGATGAAGCGCTACAAGAGGTAAAGGTAGCTATCTTTAGGATACCACAAGAGTGGGTAGAATCGATTCATCCTAAATGGACTACTCAACTGAGATACATGTTGGAATGTTATAATGTAAGTGCTGAAGAAGAAGACAAAGATCTGTGGAAAATTAACATTCTAGAAACAGAAGGTCATTGTGAGGTTCAAGGACCACAGATTGAGAATCCTGACATCACCGAGCCAGTAAAAATGAAGCGGGTGAACATTGGTACGATTGCCGAACCTAATTTTGCAATGCTGGGTGCCTACTAGGATGATGCGATGGTGGATAAGGTTGTTGAGTTACTCCATAAGTACTAGGACTTATTCCCGACCAAGTGTATAGATTTAAAGGGAATCATCAGAGATTTAGGAATGATGAGGATCACGTTAAAACTCGATGCAAAACCAGTTAACTAGAGGCCTTACCGCTTAAATCCGAAATACAAGGAGAAGGTCCACGTAGAACTAGACAAAATGCTTGCAGCAGGGATCATTGAGCCAGTGGAAGAATCCGATTGGGTAAGTCTAACGGTGGTGCAGGGAAAGAAGCAGGAGGACGAGATAAGAATATGTGTGGATCTAAAAAAATTGAATGACGCTTGTGTGCACGATCCATTCCCAACTCCATTCATAGATGAGGTGTTGGAAAATTTTGGTGAGTAGGAAGCATATTCTTTCACTGACGGGTTCTCAGGGTACCACCAAATCAAAATCGAGCCGGAAGATAGGAGCAAGAAAACCTTCACAACTAAGTGGGGCTTCTTTCAATACACTTTCATGCCATTTGGGTTGAAGAACGCGTTGGCCATCTTTTCGCGTGTAGTTATTGTAGCATTGAAGGAATATATTCACAAGTTCTTGGAAGTGTATTTTGATGATTGGATTGTATTTTGGCTGGTTAAGCACCATGTAGCAAGCTTACGCTTGATGCTGTATACTTGCTGAAGATACCAAATCGCTCTTAACCTCAAGAAGTGTACGTTCCTCGTTCCTTTTGGAACCTGTTGGGAGATGTCATTTGCAGACAGGGACTTATGGTAGAGCCCGTGAAGATTGCGGTGATCCTGAATTTGGAAGTGTTGCAAAGTGTGAAACAGCTGCGTGCTACCCTGGGACATACGGGGTAATACAAGAAGTTCTCAAAAGCTATGACCAGATCACCGCGCTGATGGAAAAGTTGTTGAAAAAATATGTCACTTTTTGCTGGAACGATGATTGTAAGAAAATCTTGGATGTATTGAAAGAAAATATGGTCACTGCACCAATCCTAGTCTTCTTGAACTGGGATAAGGGATTTCATGTCCATGTTGACGCATCGTGTATAGTGTTGGGAGCGGTACTAACACAAGATGGTGCGAGGGCTTGGACCACCCTATTAGTTTTGCGAGTCGCAAATTGTCTAAACTAGAAAAAACTATTCCACCACTGAACGTGATGGACTGGCTATGGTGTATGTGCTCCATAAATATCGACACTAATTACTAGTGGGAGACTTCAAAATGTATATAGATAATTCCACGCTAAAATACTTGTTCAATAAGCCTATGTTGGGGGGCCACATATGCATATGGCTTTTATTGTTCCAAGAATATGATTTTGAAGTTGTTGTGAAACCTAGATGATTGAATGCAAGATTGGATCACCTATTGCACATTGAGACAGGACAGGATCCTACTAGTCTGGATGAAAGATTACCTGATGCACAACTCTTTGCTGTGCACGTAGCAGATGGACATTTTGAAGATATAATCCACTTTCTTACTACTGGAATTGCGCCGAAAGAGTACTTCGTTCAGCAGAAGAAGGAACTAGTGGTGCATGCGGCAGATTTCTCGGTCATTGTGGAGCACCTATATAAGATGGGCAGTGATGAGATACTGTGAAGGTATGTACCTAAATTTTAAAGAATCCATATCCTCGTGGATGCACATGGGGGCACCGCGGGAGGACATTATACAGGGAGAGCGACCGCATAGAAGATTCTCCTTGCAGGGTTGTTGTGGTCGACCCTTCATCAAGATTCAAAGGCACGTTGCAAGGCCTGTGATGTATGTCAAAGAACAGATAAACCATCGCAGAGGGATGAGATGCCTTTGAATATGCAAATGATGTTACAACCGTTTGAAAAGTGGGTGATCAACTTCGTAGGACCTATCAAAACTCAGGGAAAAATGGGGACGAGATATATTATCACTGTGATAGAGTACTTGACTCGTTGGGTAGAAGCACAATCGGTAAAAGCTTGCACAACTGCCACGACCACGAAGTTTCTATTTGGACACATATTGATATGATTTGGATGTTCAAAGATCTTGATGGGCGACCATGGTACACATTTCATAAACGAGACGATCAGCGCGCTGACAGAAGAGTTTCAGGTGTATCATCAGAAAATCACACCGTGTCACCCACAAGCCAATGGGATAGTAGAAGCATTTAACAAAGTACTAGAGACTGTGCTAACCAAAGTATGCAACACACAACTAAGTGATTGGGACTTGCGCATACCTGAAATATTATGGGCTTATAGGATGACATGCAATAAACTGACGGGACAGACACCCTTCTGGCTAGTATATGAAGTGGAAGACGTAATGCCGATGGAATATATCGTGCCTAGTCTATGCATAGCAGCGCTCACAGGTACGATGGACCGTAGAGCCCTGGAGGAAAGACTCGCGCAGTTGGAGGAACTCAAGGAAGAATGATTTTTGGCTGGCTTTCACTAATAGGTACAAAAGCAACACGAAAAGGCTTGGCACGATCAGCATATTAAGTTACGCACCTTCGAGGTGAATGATTTGGTGTTACTGTAAGATAGTAAGTTTGATAAATTCCCAGGAAAACTCAAAATGCATTAGCTGGGACTGTATATTATTAAGGAAGTCACACATGGAGGCGCGGTGTAGTTGGTAAAGTTAAATGGAGAACCTTTCCCTGGAAGAGTGAATGGCAGTTGGTTGAAGCCATACACGGGTGGCCCGTCTATCTGACTAGCCCATCGAAGTACAGTATTAGTGCTCCAGGTAGCTGAAAGGAGGCACGGGACTATAAACAGATGCAGGGAACGTAGGAGAAAATACAGGGAAGTAGTTCAACGATCTCTGAACAGCGCGTGCAGGAGATACAGTAGGCAGCTGCTCAGTGCACTGCTGATCTTGCAATAGTTCAGATAGAGTTGGGAGGTCCCCACGTGAAGATCTCCGCACTGACAAAGTGACTCGAGGGCAAGTCACAATGTTTGTGTTGGGGGCCTGTTGGGCGTGGGATCCCCCAAGGCAAGTTTTGAGGCTTAAAGCTCATATTTTGACAAAATCTGATGTAAAGACTCCACGTTTTGTGGGCACGAAGCGCGAAGATTGTAAATGAGTCATAGGGTTGTCCACCCTCATTTTTGTAGTGTAATGTCAGCTTTAGAAATATACCCAGGATTCTATAAATAGAACGAGACCCTAAGTTGTAAATAATGGAATGATAGTCATGAATGAAGGATGAAGAATTGAGCTTTATCTAAGTGTAGAGTCAAGTATTTGGGTCATAGAGTAGGAAAAGGCTCTGTAGCTAAGTGTGCAGAGGCCTAGTAATCCGTAGTTGAGTGCGCGGACCCCTGGAGCTGAGTGCGTAGGGCGAGTCGAGTCTGTAACCTTTGGAGAAGTAATAAAGAGAAGTTTTACATCACTTCTGTGTATCTTTTTCCTGTTTTGTGCATTGAATGTATCAAATATAAATTGAATTTCTATTGTTTATATGATGCACAAACTTATATGAATGTGTTGATAAAGTGAATATAAGATAAAGTATCTATTTACACAAAGATAACTAATTGTTATAAGAATATAAGTAAGATACGCATTGTAACTTTGGGAAGTAGCATAGATCGCTGCCAGGGCAATGCGAAATCACCTCAGCCCCTGGTTAGGGCTGCACCAAGGCGACTATAACAGATCGCAAAGGTCTCGTAGGTCAGGACAACGTGCAAAGTGACCTACACAAAGGTATTCACTGTTGGACTAAACCGACCCCTCAGAGATCTCAAGGGTGCAGAAACTTGGTTCCAACATCCCTCCATACTACTTTGGGTGAGACCTTAGTCCGCGGTCCGTTGGCTGTTGCCGAAAGGGCCAGTAGTGTAGGGATTTATTTGGCTAATTAACTCTAAACCTAGGTCAAGCCCCATCAAGCCAACATTATGGCCCATATCGAAGAGGGAAAATCTTGCGGCGGGGCCCAGTGAGGTGCTCCTTTTGAAAATGTAGCCAAACTTTGTTGCCCACCTGGAACTTGTGTGGCACCCGATGCTGATCATGTCGTTGCTTTTACTTGGCATTTTCTTTGTCCAATATGTTATGGACTTGTTGGAGGATGTATTGAATATGCTCAATGAAGCTATTTTCCTTGTTGGATTTGGACTGGACATGAGTCGAATCTGCCGGAGTCACTGCAAATAGTATGCCCACATCAATGGGACACAGTGGCTAGAATCCCAAGCCCACCTGAAAAGGCTTGTGGCCAGTCGAGTTGTGGAGAGCCTAGTTGTAGTTGTGATGGACATAGGGGAGGATCACATCCCATGTGCGTGGATGCTTTGAGTTATACATGCACACAATGTGTATGATCATCATGTTGACAACCTCTGTTTGGCCATGAGTTTGGGGATGGAAAGCTGTGGACTTAGTGAGATTGGTGTCTAGCATCGACCAGAGACTGGACAAAAATGTACTAAGGAACATGTTGTCCCGATCTGAGACGATAGAATGTGGGATCCCAAAGTGTACCCAGACTCATTCAAAGAAGAGTTTAACAATGGCTTCTTTTGTGATACTCTTCTTGCAGGCCGCCATAATGGCCATCTTCGAGAATCTGTCCACGACCACAAAAACACAGTTGTTGCCATTCTTAGGAGAAGGAAGGCCTAACAGTAATCCATGGATATCGATTTCCAAGTTCGACTAGGGGTAGGCAGTGGAGTATAGAGACCTTGCTTCTTGATCGTCGATTTGGCAATGGCTAGGGCAGTGTAGGATATGATGTACTTCCCAACATCCTATCGAAGATTCAAGCAATAGAAATAGTTCTGTATTGCTTCCACCATTTTCTTGACCTTGAAATTCCCAGTGGCCTGACTATAGTGCGCTTCCCAAATCATCTTCGCACGCTCAGTTGCAGGAACATAAAGGTGTCCTAAGTGGCATAATAGAGCATCTTGGAGGTGAAAAACTGGAACTTGCTAACCCTCTAAGAGTGTATGGTATGTGTGGCTAAATTTTGGGTTGCTTTTATAGAGAAGTAACCAATCAGAAGTCTCGTGCCCACAAGAGTTGAGCACGGTGGTTAATGCCATGATTGGTGGTTGGCTAAGGCAGTCTGTAACATTATTTGTGATACCCTTATTATACTTGATATTCAAATGGAACTGTTGCAGGTATGTGGACCACTTCTGATGGCGATCATTCTGCAACTTCCCTTGCGGTTGTATGAACTGTAGGGGTTGGTGGTCTATGTGGATGATAGTTTCCTTCCCCAAAATGTAATGTTTCAATTGTCGGCAAGTTTACAAAATGGAATACATCTCTTTGTCATAAGTGGGATACTTTCGGACTGTGTCTGTAAGTGTCTCACTTCTATATGTCGCTTGATGCCTGTTATGTGGAATTTTTCATCTACGGATAAACACAACTTCCCTAAGTGGGTAGCTACACTTAGAACAACAAAATTAAAGAGTTTAACGTTTTCCTATAGGAGATAAATAAGACAAGGGACCTACTTTTTATCTTTGGCTTCCCTTTGTCTCCTTTGAATAACTCCCGTCACTCCTTCTCGAACTGAATCCGCTCGATGAGTACCTGCAATCATAAACAAAGGACAAAAAACAATCAAAGCAAGAGATCTATCTACTATAAGAAAATGGAATCGAAAGCATTTACACATATAATCATCATACATAAAGACAAGAATATGGGAAAAGGTGTAAACAACTTTATTAAGTAGAAGGAAGAGTTACAACCAACGAAGTCTGATCCCAAGTCACTCATCTAGCTTGAGTTCTATCCTTCATCACACCAAAAGCACAACACTCCGGAAGCATAAAAATACTTTCTTATGATCTCAAACCTTAAACCAATAGTATCTCACAATTTTTCAAAGTCCATCCCCTGATCACTATGATAAGTGCTCAATTTATAGGGAATGGAGGTGGTTTTGTCATAAATTGGGAATGGAGGAGGTTATTTGATTCATTCCCTATCCAATTTCGAGCTCATAGGAGAGGATAAGAGGTGGGAATCTTCTAGAATGGTCTAAAATGTAGGAATATTCCCATAACCTTATGAAGATTTGATTCAATCTTGCCCAACGCAGGTCAAAGTGGGCTTAGGTTCTCTTCAGAGCAGGCCTGAATGGCCCTAAGTGCTTTGCAGTGCATTTACGCTCGACCAAGGCTGCGATGGTCCCTCAAGGAGTCATTTCAAGATGTCTTCAGGCCAGGAAAATCTCAGGAATGATGGCATTCAATGTGATGACTTGTCTAGGGCATGTAGCAATTGAATTAGGGTTTGATGAGCCCTAACAATACTGATCTGAATGTTGGAAGTGATGTGCCCAAATAGACCTGTAACATCTGCCCCCTAAAGAATGAAGTTGAAAATGATAATATCGAGTGATATGCCTTACGATGTGATCAAAAGGTTCTGAAGTGGATGGTTACCTGTGTCAATTACAATACATAATATCATGATATTTTGGATTTTCCATGAATCGCTGAGGGAAGGAATACCCATGCTCAACATATAAACTTTCATTACATGTACATAGATAATCGTCTACAGATATAGACCCATGATGGGATGACCATCAGTGTAAAGCCATCGTATAAATGATTTAGTACTCTCCTAAAATCGCAACCCGGATGGATGAGACTAGATCCAGGGTCTTCTATCTTGTCCAATCGTTCGCTCAAGTATAAGTCTAGCCATGTGAATATATGATCTGAAGTCGAACATGGGAAGACACCATCTGATTACCAGCCAATGATGTAAGCCGTTAACAGATGCGAGAGAATTCACTGATAATTATAATGATTCTCAAGGTATTGCAGTACATTCTGCATGGTGTGAATAGATGTTTTGATGTTGAAGACCATACAAAGTCTTTCGGTCGAAGGCCAGTGATGTCAACCTATCGCTGGAAGCGACAAACTTGCCATTGATGTATGCAAGCCTCAAGGTACTCGAAGGGTGTTTCTAAGTCAAATTCTTGGATAATGTGTTGATGTTGACAAGAAGTGACTCATTGTAGGAGGGCCTTGATGTATTCCACATCAACGACACGAAACGTGTAATGATTTTTGGATACAGAATTTAATTGATGACACAAGGTTCAGGAATAACGGTAATGAAAATGAAGGTTTATGAGTATTGCAATGGATGAATTTGACTGAGTGACTTCTCTTGAACATGTCGGCGACACTGAATGAATTGGCAGCATTGACCTGAAACCAAAGTAATGGATGGTATGATAGACCATAGCAGTGATAACCATCAAGCAGATAACCCAATCCAAGTAGTCACAGAGATGAAGTAGAAGTGTCATGTTCAAGAGCGACCTGCTACCACAAGGTGGTTTACCCCTTTTCCCATTTTCCCTAGTCATTGTTGACCAATGCCTCTTTATTTTTTATCAAGATTGAGGAGGATAGCATATGCTTGTTGTATAATTCCACCCTTTGGGTGAATCCATCATTGTGTGACGTTTTAACAAGTCTAGCGAAGGTGAAACTTGGTCTTGTCATGATGGACAAGATTGTTGCTATTTTGATGTTTTAACGAGTCTAACGAGAATGATAACTCGATCCTTTTCATGTTTAGATAGTTTGAAAAGGGACAAAAAGAAAACTCCACAAGTTCTTTTTCGTAGATTTGTTTGTCAAGTCCGAAAAAGCGTAAAATAATATGGGAGGGAACCTATTGACCATGTTCGATCAACGTATTCCTTTTTCATAAATAATCTATCTCAGTCTGTGTTGATGCCTCAAAAATCGTTGCACCAACATTGGGGGAAACCACCCGGTCCGGACCTTAGTACAGCTCCTTTTCCGTTTGGGATAGTGGCTCCGACTAGGGATAATGGGACCAGTTTCCCAGAAACAAATAAATGGGATGAATGAATACTTCGTAGATAACAATAGCGATAGGTGAATGACTATAACTATTGATAGAAATATAAGTAAATTAAACTATCCCGGGAATCTATTTGAACTTCTAAAGCGTAGCTTTTGATTTTCTATATCCAAAAATACAATTATATAGATGACTGCATTTTCAAGACATAGATATTAAATCATTCAAGATTGCTGTACCTAAATAGTTAGGCGCAGCGATTAAAGCGATGCTACACTCTATGCATTCATACCATTAACGCATACATGATTAAAAAATAAGGCATATCATCTAAACATCCAATAGTGGTATGAGTAAGATTTTCTGTTGTTGCGCATGCATACAATTAACGATAGCAGGAATAATTACACAGGGAAATCACATACACAGAATGAATTCAAACAAAAGATAGAAATACCATTTGAATAGTAAGCCACTCCCGATATGAATCG
>APFE030817028.1:0-18529 GCA_000404065.3 Pinus taeda | reverse complement strand
ATGGCATGGAAACCAACCTAGAGTATGTATATAAGAAGGAAGCTAAGAAGTGGTTCAAGGATAAGTAACATTGGTTTAATTATAGTTTATATACATGTGGTTATGATTCTGATAAGAACATATGGTTATGATGGTTATGTTTAAACTAACTTTTTATGATATTTTATATATTGATTTCGAAAATGTACCAGATCACTTGTATGCAGGGAAACTACAGGAAGTATGTGTTCAGCAAGAACACAAAGTTTGGAGGAATGCAAGGGAGGAACATGAATTTCTTCAAATAAAGTAAATGACGGGCAATATAAGTAGTAGATAATCAGATAGTAGTATTGTATATTAAATTGTGAAGTTAATTGTGGTAAACATAGTTAAGTTTTGCATCTAAACACTCTTACAGGTAACAATGGAAGGAGATGTGCTCCTTATAACTGATATATATATATATATATCGGAATATTTCCATCAAATGATAAGGCCATGAGAGCCTATCGATTTAGAAGACAATGAACTTTGAATGAGGAAATACATTATAAGATGTCGTAATACACCAAGGATAGTGTAAATTTAAGGAGGGGAGTATGTAACACCCCTCCCTTATGGGTCAAACTTTGTAAACCTAAGATGAGAAAAGCTAGGTTTGATGTATAATAGGAAAATTAATACCTTATGAAATTAATTAATTAATTAATTACTTGGAAAAGTGAGACACCAAGAGATGAGATTCTTACTAAATTCCATTAAGGAATGGGATAGGATAACTATTTCATGATAAAGCTTTTAGATTCAATTCTAGATGAGCTCGAGGGATTGGAGATAAATATGAGTCAAGAAAAAACATAAAAGTTGTGTGGGAAAGAAAGGCGAGTTTTTTTTTTTTAGAAAATCCTAGGCAAATGGATAAAACATGCAACTAAAAATAGGACACCTCTAAAGGAAACTATATCATGAAAGACGGTATTAAATGCACATTTCATAGATTAATTGGAGGGAGTTGATCCATGGCAAGAATCTGGGGCTCAGGGGGAATGAGAGGTGATTCATGGTTGGGTGGTGGTGCTCCGCTCTCCAAGTGTTCTTCTCTCTCGCTTCTGATCTAGTTCGAATCATATGTGTGGGATGTTATGTACTTTGGTTTCTTACCCTCCATGTTGTAATTTATTTTCATATGAGAGAAATTTTCCCTAGCCATGCGAATGATAGAATGAATTGCATGTGAAAATTATACATGAGCAGACTCAACTATGTTAATGGTTTTATGAGATGATTTTAGATGAATGCATGTGACAAATTAGTCGAAGTTAAATGTAGTAAAGAAGTAGGATATATGAGTTTGAGGCATTAACTCATATGTTTTCACCTCTTTTAACCTATGTGTCATCTTGATAGTGAACAACTATGCATGAGGTTGTATATATATATATCGATTGACATGAAGTAGCTTAAGGTCTAAATTATCTATGTTATACATTTTTCCTTATGGAGTGATTGCATCTACTAAGGCTGGCTGTGACTAAGATATATGTCAATATGCTTTTGACTATGCTATAGGATTGCGACAATGATAACGATAATATATTTATGTTAATGGTTTCATTAAGGCTTCTATGATGTCATCTTTACGAGATGGTCATATATTAATTTTTGAAATAGCTATTGAATCTAACATTAAGTGATTTCTCTGGTTTAAATTGGCATGAGACATTTGTGCATGCAGAACACTTAGGGGATAATGCATTTAATTATATACATCGATGTTTTAGGTCATATATCCCATATGCACGTCATAAGGATTACATCCAAGGAGACTAGTCTAGCTAGTTATGCATGTTGAACAAGGGTTGGGCCTGTAACACTTTGACTATGTTTCTAGGACTATGATCATGATGCATGGCCAAGCTAGCCATAGTAAACTTAAGATAAAACTCCATTATTTCTTGGGTGGATTAACCAAAGGATTTTATAAGTTGCATGTCATGATTAGTTCTTCATGCTTAATGGTCGGTCTCATATATAAGTAGTATAAATGAATGTGAAGGTCCCTATCATGGATCTCGTAAAACAAGTAAGGAGTATGCATTACTATGGATCCTTACTTGATGAGGTTCGATAGTTAAAAGCATGAGTATAGTTGCATGATTAATACTTATTCTTGTAAAGATAGGAAAATATTGATTGTGACAATGGTTGAATATTAAGCTTAACAAAAGAAGATCTAAGGAATGATAGCCTAGTAGTTAAATTCTAGAGTATGCGGAGGAGGTATGTTAAGGTGGTGTCTTGAGTAAGTGGTGTACCATGGAAATAAGGTAGATATCCTATCAAAACCCATCATGATAAGAACATAATGAAAAAATAGAAGCTCCACCTAGGTTTCAAATTACAACACACCAAGAACAAACTATAGCATGGTAAAACTGACCAAATCATAGGAGGGGGTTTCTCCATGAAGTATGTCTCTAGTATCCTTCCACTCTAACTTCATATTGGAAGCAAGTGCATATACACTCAATCTTACATTATTAAACAAATTTCCACCTAGGTGATGTGCCCAATGAATATTAGAATATTAAGTCATGTCACATATATGCAAAGTGCCCTACCACAACACATATCATGTAACCACATCAAGGTCATAAGAGAAGGAGATGGTAGAAATGATAACCAGTACAACCATCAAGTATGTCCCACCACACATCCAACATAAGAGGAACATGTTAAACACCCCTCATCATAATAGTAATAATACATAATCATGTCACTAGAAAACCCCACAAAACACTAAGCATCTACTTGCAAATAGCATAGTCTAATTACTTGTGGGGATATAACCACTAGATAAGAACAAGGTCTAACACAAATGCAATAAACATATATATACTAAAAACACATCATAATGAGATAGCATGCTCCATAACCAACTAAATACAACCAAGGGGTGATCAATTAGGCAAGCATATTTGAGAAAAACACTAAATCAACAAGCACAATCATGAAAAGAGAAGCGAGGTTCATGCAACCAAAACCCTCCATCAAACAATGCAACTCCATCTAGAGAAAAAGATCCATGAAAATGTATCCCAAAAAATACTCCAATATTTTAAATACCAAAATTAAATCTCAAACCTCATTCAATATGAAATATAAGACTCTCTCAGTAGCCAAATTATGCAAATATAAGACTAACCAAATTATGCAAATATAAGACTCTCTAATTAACTAAATTATACTATTTTTTCTTTGAAACACTTCTACATTAATAGATATAATAATATCAAAATTAAAATCTCACCATGTAATTTTCATTGATGAAATCTCACCGTTAGAGAAGGATCCCAACCAATTAACAAACGATACCCTACCGCATGTAAAAACATTTAAGAGAAAACACACATAGGCGTTTAACGCAAATCACACATGAAGCCGACAAAATTAATTTATGTGGAACTTACATGCTGCTAATACTCTATATCCTTATTTAAGGAACCCGTCGATCAAAACGACCAACCACCAATGATATGCTAATCATTTACATCTCCTCCAATCATTTTCATATCCACCAATCGATTGCAAAATGGCTTCAGACGGTGTTCCGGAACAATATTTGGATGTGGTGTTCCAAGAATTTGCCTACGATCCCATTCGACTCCCGCTTGCAGAAGACCCTGCCCAGCTGCTATACAACCGCAGGACACTGGAGACAATTTGGGTGACGAAACACGATGCCATCAACCCATATACCCGCCACCCCTTCCACATCAACAATGTCATCCCCCAGATTGAGCTGAGACAAGAGATGCAGCGATACATCACCAGAAACAGAATCCCAGGGCTTCAGGTAATTCCGGATTATACTAAACTCTTAAACCAGACTGAAATGACACGTCTGCTGAAGGATTTGGTGTATCGTTATCGTTATATTTCTCAGAAGAAGGAAAATAAGAAAGAAGCGGATTGGAATCCAGTGTGGCAGAAGCTCAACCTGATCCGTCTATATTGCGAGTACGGGGAATGGAACAGGGAACTGTTTTCGTTCATCCAAGGTTACAAATACTTGTTTATGGTGGTCGATACACAGCTATAGTGTTCATACTCTTTAAATGAAGAAACGAAGGAAGTTTGCAGAGAAGTGGCCAGGATAGTCGATATCGTCGGCTTCAGACTCGTGGATTTGCTGACAATACCTGAAAAAACAATATTGGAGTTCGTACATATTCTATCTTATCTTGGAAAATCCAGGTATTTGAAAATCCAGAGCATGGTCCTAAAAATTTGCTATCAGATGTTTTATCACAATACCGATTATCCTCTTCTAAACAATGGAACAACCATAGTTCCTTGTGTCATCGAAATTACTCTCAAATTGTTAGGGCTCCACAATTCTCAAAGCATAAATGAAGATCTCCACAATGGGACGGGGATCCTGAAAGCGGCGTGGATGTGGAGGAGGTTCACTTTGCTCCTTTTTGACAATTACGTGGACGTTCTTGTGAAACTTGTAATACTCTGCATTTACCGTTATGATCAGGAACATATAGTTTCTGCCCCACAGGGAGGGGCACATTCATGCATTCATAAAGCACTTAACCGAGCGTTGGACTTAATTGAAGCGCTAGTAAAGGCTGAAGATTCTGAAGTTTATAAATATGTGAACCACAAGAAAAGGCTTCAAGAATTGGACATAGTCAAAGATATTGTTGGAATGGTGGAACTTGTTATAGCAGGGGTCAGATTCGAAACATCTCACATTCGATTCAGTTTAACTATTACAGCAGAACTTGTGAAAAGCGGTAGTAGGAAACTGAAACAAAGAGAGATTAATGTTTTTGCACATTTTCTTCAAAGCGAAACTGCAAACAAATATAGTACACATGTTAGGCAGTTGCTTCGCGACATCACAACAATGGCTGCTTCTCGCTAGAAATGATAGATGATGTTAGGCTCAGTCTAGGGCCAAGCTTGTGTGGCCCTGGTATAATATAAAAAATTTGTGCCTCTATTGTGATTTATTTTAGTATAAAATTAGCTACTATAATTCATTATCAAAGTCAACCCACAACATGATTGTATCATGTAGATATGTTTTATTTCAAAGTGGCTTTTAATTTAACATCAACCAATCATTTTTCTAATTTATTTTAAGTTTAAAATTATAACATTGCATGATGTTTGCCATGAAGAACAATATATAATTTTTTTTTTAACAAGAGTTGCAATTAAGTAGTTTTAATCTTTGACAATTAATTAAGTTTATCTTGTTGTTATTTTGGGTGTTAATAATTTTGACATAAATATTTAATAGAAAATATGTTATATATATTTAAAGAATAAGAAAAATTGTTATCATTATTAATTATAATGGAATAATAATATTCAGGGTTCAATAAGTGATTTATGAGTTATGGTTATTTTGTTTTTTATTAAGATAAATATGTAAACAAATTTAGGATCGTTTTATTAAAATTTTATTGATGGAAGTTTATTTATTATCAAAACATCACTTTTGAAGGGTAGAATTTTAAACATAATATTTCTTGATGGCGAAACTAAAGAGCCAAAATGTCAAAAAATAATAGTTTGAGAGACAAGGATGAATCCAAATTCTAACTTTTCCCTACCATGTGGAGGAAAATAAAAATTGTTTCACTAATGTATTGTAAATATATATTAGGACGAGACCAATTTTGCAGTTTCAAAAGTATAGGATAAATAAACGAGATCTCATCCCTAGGAATCTTATTGAAAGTATAGTATGGTTTTGGGAATGGATGATGGACACTGTGACTATAAACTGTGTTGGATATGATTTTCCAACCTTCTAATACAAAGTCTAAGTACCAGTTATGTTTAATAATAATTTGGCTTAAAGGCATTCTCAAGTGTAGTGTGGTGGAAATGTTGTAATTTCTTGTTTAACATTTTGACTATGTGCCTAGAGGGATAAAAACTATTTTTGCTCTAAAAATAAGCAGATTTGATCCCTCTAGAGACTTGATAGATCTAGAGCTAAAATAGATGTAAGATGATTAGATATTAATAAAAAAAGTAATGAAACAATGATGCAAATCATACTTGAGCATTGAGAAGTTCTCCTCATTCTCAAGTCACACTCTAATACATTTATAAAAATAAAATATGGTTTACGAGTTTAAAAAAACTCTAAAGGGATATAATCTAAAACGTAATTAATACATATAACCTAAATTGTTTTACAAGTGGCAATACACAAGGCTAGTATGTAAAATCTAACATGCAGTATGTTATGGTTGATTTTATATCATAAGAATTTTCAGAATCAAAATAACATAAAATCAACAACAAATTCTCTAGTAATTTAATGGTTAGAAATCCAGAGGCTATGGGGGTGAACTAATTGTTCTTCTTCAATTGCTTGATAGCTATTACAACCACTTAATTTTTATTCAATTGCTTGATAGCTATTACAACCACTTACTTTTCATGATAATTTTGCTATCCTTTAGGTGAGCATTTATAGTGAGATTAGTTTCATTATTTTATTGTAAAGAAATCTATAAATCTCCCTCTCAAACTCATGCAAGGGGTTCTGAATTTTAGAGAAACAAAAACTTGAGTTGCACTTTTCTACTCAAGTTTTACTTTAATATTAGCTGAACCAATTTCAATTCCGTATGAACAGATTGCTAACATTATAGGTATTTTTATAGCTCTATGTGCTTTTTATTTTTAAGGGAATTTTTTCAAACATTTAAATAGCATTCATGTAGGTGTTTTTTATTAGATTATGTGAACTAGATTATATAGCTTGCATTGAACAACTAAACCACTTTTTTATTTCATATGTGATGAGCTTATAATTAATTTGATTAATTATTTAATCAAATTAATTCTTTAATTAATTTTAACAACATTAATTAGTGAGAAACAACATGATTTTTTTATCACATATGATTTGACATGCAAGGGTAAAGAACATAGAATAGATTAGTTTATGTTTATATTAATTGTTATTTATTTTATCATTCTTTATCACCACCCTTTCCATCCTCATATACAAATAGTTTTCATGGTTAATTGGACCCAAACTACTAGCTAAAACCACCATCTTTGATGCAGGAGCATCCGACACTCTTAATTGAACTAAGAGTCCAAAGCTGAGCAAAGAGAGACATGGACCATAGAGCTAAATAAAGGGACCTTTATGTTTTAAAATGGAGAAAAAGATGGAATGGATAAGTTTCTCAAAGAATCATTAATTATAATCTGCCACATATGTATTATGTAGCGAGCTTTAGGGCTTCATTTGAGTGACTCAATGAAAGCATTGATTGAATCCCTTCAATGATCCAATCCAATGTATTCTTATAAATAGTGAACCTCCATGTTCAATTAATAGATAGAAATATATATTGAATATATGTATGCCTACATGGAGAGTCAAAAGGGCAACATTGAAGAACTCGCGAGACTCATAGCCTCAGATATGTAATTCTTTTTTATATTAATATATGGAGATGTTATCTCCTTATTGTGTTAGTATGCTAAAGAAGTATTTCATGTATGAATTACTTGTGAATTTGTAGGCTCTGCAACACGTTGCAGGAAGAACTGTGACAAACTCAAGGGAATAGAGCTCATTCAAAGGAATCATAAAAGTATCCTTGAATCAAATTAAGGAGAAGGGTGAAGCTGTGAGGTAGAAGTGAAGTGATATTTACAGAGGAGTAAAATTTCACCAGGATTCACACAGTGGAAACAACAAGAAGGTGAAACCTTTGAAGAGGAGCAAACTACAGAAGAACTGAAGATTAGCACAAAAACGAAGTGAAAAAGGAAGAATAGCGAAGTGCAACGGAACTCACAAGAGCCGTCTTATCACATGGATCAATGGTTTAGATGATGTCGTGAGGAGGAATGCGAAACATGTGATTTGAGATCGGCATGATCACTAATCGGAGTTCGGCGATCAGGTGAATCATAGTCGCTTAGTTGAAGACTTGGAAGGAGCGAAGCCCACAATCATTGTTGACATGGCTTATGAACATTTGAAGTCTGACCTTATATGGTTCAAAGCAAGGTTAATGAATATTCCTTTGTTTTTCATAAAAAATCGAGGCCGATTCATTTAATTGAAACGTAGTGTTAACAATTCCAATAGTCATGGAGATCGGAGTGGGAGGGTTGATGGGGTATGTATATATGATGCACGAATGGCACGATAGCCGATTGTGATGGAGGTAGCCTCGGGGCCTATGTAGAGGTTGTACAAAAGGTGGGAAGGCTTGTTTGTGGGATTTTCCTTTGAAATGGTTTATAAAGTGAAAATAGCCTAATATAAGGTTTTATACGTTAAACGTATGTAAACGATGTATTAAAGGGAAAGTTTATATATGAGAGGTTAAAGTGTGGTTTGAAGGTTACGAGGGGTTTAGCAGTACCGATAAGAAGGAGGAATGGAAAGGCTTTAACAAGGTCCCATACGAAGGCTGTGAGAATTGATATAAGTCACGATAGGAGGTTTGGTGGGATGATTGGGTTCCGATATAAAGGAGACATGATAACAGGGCCTTAAACATTTGAAATTTATGAGATTGAGGTTTTGACTCCATTACAGAGTTAAATACCTAGGAGAGTCGTGTTTATGCATTTTATACATACTGTGGGTATGTACGGGTCTTACCCTCCACCATTAATGGTATCACAGAAGAATTGAAATGAGAGCAAGGGAAGATTTCCTATGAAAAGGAGGTTTCACACAGAAAATGGTAATGTGCATAAGTTAAATGGATGAATGATAGAGACTATAGTAGAAGACTGTAAGGAGAAGTTTTGAAGTTCTGGAAGGCTGTAGCAATTCCAGTAGAGGCTTAGAGTAGACACGAAGAGAGCATTCCTTGAAGGAAAGAGAAAGCAAGATTGCTTAATACAAGTTCTGAAGAAAAGAGGACTTGAGGGACAAAGCAGAGGACAATCCATTCAAAGTGCAAAATAATGGGTGAAACAAGATCATGTTGAGATCTTGAAGGTGAGGTAATATGTTCTGTTTTAAATTGAGAATGTGTGTTTTTATAGTAATGCACAGTTAACAACAAGAAACGTTGTGAGAGAAGAACCAAATGTGTACTTAAAAGCAGAGCAAGGAAAGCACTATGAAGTGGCAGTGAACCTAAAAAATCCAACAAGAGATTGGACAGAGAGGATAGCTAAAGTGTTCTCAAGAGAGAGTGGGAGATTGCAGAATCCTAGAAGGAGGAAAGGTGTTTCTCAAGAGGAGGTTCCATATAGAGGATGATGCTTACCAAAAGACTGAGTGAGGAGAGCTTAGTGAGGTAAGATCGTATTAAGTAAGACTTGTTGTTGCAGAGGCTTGTTGCAGAGGAGTGAAGAGCTCATGAAGAGAGGAGAAGAAGATGACTACTCATAGTCATGGTAGAGGTTCAGAAAGAAGCCACAACAGAAGGAAAGATGCCAAAGTAAATGGCATGAGAATGAGTCAAGAAGAAATTAACAAAGAGGTTGATAAATTAAAAGAACAACTCAATGCATTAAGGATAGTGCTTGAGGAAAGCGAGACACTAGGTTGGGTCTTGAGGAAGAAGCGAGTGGAATGAAATGAAAATAACCTCCAAGTTGTCCAAGGAAAATGAAAATAAATTCTCTCCCATTTCAATGATGCCAAAACAACGAAATGTCGTTGATGGAGATCAAGTTGACCTAGCTGTCATGTTTCCACTACCTCCCATATTTTATGCAATAGACTATGAATTATGGATCATGTCTATGGATACTTATTTGAAAGCCCTATATTGTATATGGTTTGTAGTTTTTACTCGAGATAAAACCACAAAGGATTTAAAAGAAGATGATACAAGATCAATGGATACCATACTAAGAAGATCATCATATCCTATAAAATAGAAGGTATGACATTGATCCTCGGCTAAATATATGTAGGAAGGGATAAAAGATCTTTATTCAAAATAAGCTAAAAAGGAGGATCCTAGCTTAAAGACTAAGGTAAAAGAGGAAAAAATGAGAGACAAAATACTGACAAGCAATCTTAAATAAAAATTTGAGCACTTGATCAAGCTGCAAACTAAATTTTATCAAAAAGAGAAAAGGCTTAAAGAAGAAATTATCTCCTTGAAGACCCAACTTGAAGAAGAAACAAGAATTGAAGAAGTGACCAAATTCTAGCTAAAAAGGAAGGAACAAGATTGTGAGAAGCATGAAGAAGAAGTTGTATCATTAAGGGTTTAAGTCAAAAAACTCAATAAAATGTTAAAAATATTGGAAGTGATAGATAACATTGTGAGCTACAACAAATCGAGTCCACGTGAACCTTCATGCAAAAATGATGCAAGCATCAAGTCCACAAAGGAGAAATTTGAAGAAAAAATTGAAAGAGGAATCTTTGTCCTCAAAAAGAAAAGTGAAAAATAGAAGTGTGAAGTTGCTAGTCCAAGAAGTTATGCTAATATTCTTAAAAAGACACCTTCCAAGATGAGAAAGAGAAGACTAGACCTCCTCCACGTAAGAACAATTTCATAATATCATCAAGGCAATCAAAGTCACTAATATTCCTGCAAGTTATGATAGAAGGGAGGAGCATTGATCCAAAAATACTTTAATTATTCCATGATTTTGCTTCACACTAGTTATTTGACAATTTTGCAAACTGAAAAAATAACTCTTCTTTTTCCCTTTCCCCTCTTCTTGATTGGATTTTTGGGCTCCATAGATATTGTGATCCTTCCTCAGCTTTGATACAAATTTTTTGGAAAGGAAAAGGAGACAAAACAAAAATTTCACACACAAAAGACACGAGTTGCAACTCTTCTATTGATCACACAAAACTTGATGATTTCAGTGAACCTAGTGAAGGGTGTTTAACCTTTTGAAACTAGTGACTCATTTAAAATAGCTTGACATTCAACCACACACTAAATTAGACTATGAATTAACTCGACTTGACTCAATTCTTAGTTAACTGACTCTCTATTTTTAGATAAATCTCCATGTAGGAGTTAATTAGCTATTTAACATAATCGTTGGGATCATATCAATCATATTTTGCAAGGAATCCCTCATCTAATTACAATGGATCAAGACATAGATTTAATGTGACTTATTTCATTAAAAAAGGTGGAATTGCTGGTGATGGGCATGCCTAAAATTAAATCTCCCAAACTTGTTGGTTTCATGGCTAAATTTTATCAAGAATTTTGGTCGTTCCTAAGACAGGAGATATGTGAAATTGTAGAAGAATATAGGAATAAATAGACAATATGGAGAGGATTGAATGCCATGTTTATTTCCATGATAGCCAAATAAGATATCTCTAAGTATCCAAAATGTTTTCTCCCAATAGCTCTATTCTACGTGACATATAAATTATCTGTACAATTGTGATGAAACATTTGAAGCCATTACTCTCCTTGCTTATTGCACCTGAACAAATAGGTTGTATAGAAGGAAGGAAAATCATGGATGGAATTTATATATCTCATGAGATTATTAATTCTCTCAAGATTACAAAAAAGAAAGGTGTGTTAATTAAATTGTATTCATCTAGAGCATATGATTGTTTATGTTAGATCTATTTGATATAGGTGTTACAAGCTTCATGGTTCTTGTCCTAATGGATTACATGGGTTTATTCACTAATCTCCCCCCATTTCCTTTCAATTTTAATTAATGAGTTGCCATTGTCAGCGTTTCACTCCTCTCAAGGTTTGAGATAGGGATACCCTTTATCTCCTTTTCTCCTTCTATTAGCGATCGAAGGATTTGTAATAATTTTAAATAAATCCCACTCACAAGGTCAGCGCAGAGGTCTCATTGTTTGATAAGGATCTCCAACTCATTACCAAGAGTTTGTAGATGTTATTTGTTGGTTTTGTATGCCTACTCTTCAAGAAGCTAAAGTAACTCAAAATATTTTGAATACATTTCCTTAAGCTTCAGGGACTGTGATAAATAGGGAGAAGAGTTGCATATTTTTCTTTAACTGTAAAGACTATTTTGCGTTGCATTGTGATAAATTTCTTGTTAAATATTTGGGAATCCCATTGGTTTTATATCCTAAAGGGACATCCTGGCAGAAATATTTAATTGTAAAGTTATCAAACAAGATTCAAAATTGGGCCTTTAGAGCCCTTAATTTTGCAGGAAGCTTAGTTCTCACTAAGGCAGTCTTCCAAGCCATGCTTGTATATTAGACTGTGGTTATGCCTCTTCCAAAAATTGTTGCAACTAAATTTTGGCCTTGATGGACTAATATTTTGGGATAAGGAGCAAAATAGGCTAGGTGATGGATGTTATTTGGATAGGAGAAGGTTAGTTTAACAAAACATTCAAGTGACCTAGGTTTACGAGATCTTGAAATCATGAATACTAGTTTTGGCACTAAGTTTTGGTGGCATAGGATAAAAGGAGGGGACTAGATTTTGATATAAATTTGGTTAAGGAAATATGTCGCATTACATACATAGTAAGACAAGCTTCGTTATGATAAAAATATTCTAGGTTCCATCTTATGGGTTTGGGTGAACATTAGTGGGATAATAAAACAAAATAATGCGTTTTGGGATATTAAGTCAGGAGAGAAGACATATTTTTTGGATGAAGCATGGCATTTGATGCCAAGGTTGAAGGATGATCCTACTCTTAGACAAGTGAAACTTCTCTTGAAACATATGGGTTTTACAAAAGTAACATATTATTGGCAAGGAGATGTGGATAGTAATTTTTGGAGATCTTGGAAACAAAAGCAAGTTTGGGCCAAATTTCTATAGAGTCTCCTTTGGGAAATATTGCATAAGGAGTTGTTACAAAGGATGATCAGATCCAAATATGATTCTAAAATATTGAGATGGGGAACTCTTTTTACAAGTTCGTTCATATTTAAAGAGGCCTACTTGATTGTTGTGGTGCATAACAGATTGGAAAAGGTGTCATTGTGGAAGTATATATAGATTGATGTTGGCTGGCCAAAAAATTATATCTTCTAATGGTTAATTACATGGTAAAGGATTCATAAGAATGGCGTGGAAGGGCCTTCAATTTTTTATCTATTTGTTAAAGAAGAGGAATAATTGAATCATTTATTTATTTCATGCATTTGTGCAATAAGTCTCAAAACTCCTTCCTATAATTTTTATCAACTTTTGGGAACCTGTTGAGGTCACTTGGATAAAAATGATTCAATGGTTCATAAGTCACTTCAAGGATCCAGTTATTAAGAGATATGCTAACATTACCTGAGGCTTATGTGATTTCTGATCCAATTATCGATGTAATGCCAATTATTCCTGTTCTCTCTTTTATCTTAGCCTTTATTTGGCAAGCTCCTGTAAGTTTTCGATAAAAAGAAATTGGCATTTATCTTGTCAACTCTATGGAAGGAGTGTAATTACTGAATCTTCAAGGATAAGAAGAGAAATCCAATAATGTTTCAGAATGAAATATTGTCAAACATTTGAGAAACCCTATTGATCATACCTTGGACATCACAATATCGAGAGTTTGAAGTCATGGAGGCTCCTATTCTCTGAAATATAAGCCTTCATAAAATAACGGTAAACAAAAAACCCATAGGGATCTTGACTAAACAAGTTGTTGATACATCAATTCATAGATATCCTCCTATGCATTTTATTTAATTAAACTTTGATGTTGATTCTAAAGGAAGTCTAGGTATTGTAGGGTTTGGAGGTATTTTTTAGGATGATAAACTAAATCCCTATAGAATCTTTGCTAAGTTTTGTTGGGTGGACGGTAAAAATTATGTAGACTTCATGGTCTTTGAAGAAAGATTTCATATTTCTCTCAGAGAAGGATAGAAGTTATCCGAGATTGTAGGGGATTCCTTAATGGTGGTTAATTTTTTACAAATAACTAGCAATAGATATACAATTTCTAAAGTTGTGGTAGATGGCGACCAAAAGGACTCGCGTCAAATATTTCCTATCTTTTGAGAGGTTATGATTACATTATAGTATTACATACTAAATGGGATGGGAATGGAGTTGTAGGCTCTCTGGAAAACATGCATTGTTCTTCTCCAAATATTCATATTGATTTACATTGGCCTCTACACAATAGAATGGAAGTTACCCAAAGATTAGATGTATTACTTGAAAAAGATTATGGACATCACAATGTGGATGCATTGATATAGAGTGTATAATTCTTTATTAAGTCTCCCAATATGTTTCAAGTTTGTTATGGTTCAAGCATTTCTAGGTTAACAAATACTTGGTGGATATAGGTCACAGGAATGATGAACTTCCTAGATACACATATGGAATGTGATGATTGGGATGTGCTTTGTCCTTATATTATGTTGAAATGGAAGCTCAATATTCTTAAGGGTTTCATGCAAGTTCCAAAAAAAAGACTCAAAACAAATATTTCTGAATCCCCGATGGGGGTGAATACATGAAATTAAATAAGATAGGTTTGAAGAGCATTCAAGATTTTCTAACTATCCCTATCTTCATGCAAGGTTAAATAGTAATGAGGGTCAAACAACACAATTATGGTATTTTCATTTTAAATGTGACAAGGTTGATGTTTTCAGTATCTAAAAACAATATTTCATATGTGCACTCTACCTTATTGTAGCAATGGAAACGTTTGTGGGAGCTTGGAGAGGTTAGGTTATGGAGTACAAGAGTATACTAGGTGAGACATGCATTAATAATGGGACGGATTGTGAGATGAATGTTTTCATTAAGAAGTGTATTAGACACACTACTTGTCATTCCATGGCCTTGCAATCGTATGGTAACAACTTTCGTTTATTTCCTCATTCATCACAGTACGCCATTTATAAATACCACAGATGGGTAAATACATGGTCGAAGTATGATAGTTTTGAAGGTGATGGAGCAATGGAAAATATAGTCTCCTTTTACTCCCACTCAGCCGTTTTATAAACTTGTGTTTGGGGTATTTTGGTGGTGACCTCGAAAAGCTTTCTAGGCCATCCTTTTGTTGAGAAACTATGCTTTGTGGTCACCCACACTTCTATTTCCAACTCATTCAGAGAGGGTCAATGCTTTTCATATTATTTCTACATAATAGTGCTTTTGGTCCAGTCTTTGAACTCATCATTGTACTTCCTTCTCCGAAGCTTCAAGGGACCAATTCCATAGGTATATCATTCAAATCTTTATTTCTTCTATGCGGAGTTTTGTACCTAGGTAGTTTTTCTATCTCGTTCTATGTTATTTGGGTGCATTTTGAAATTAGGGTTCGCCATCTTCAATGGTTATATTGTTTAAATACAAATAATGTTAAATATTGTTTATTCATGTTAGCCACGAGGTGTAAAATCATAAACATTGATATATGGTCGATCTAAAACATTATGGTACACAATATAGATATTAATATCTATACATTGATGGATAATAACATTTACTTGTGGAAGCAATTGTAATAATATAATTTTATCTATCCAAACTTTGATTCACATTGTTCTAGTACATGGCTATGCTGACTCTCCATTTGATATGATTATGGATTAGGGAGTAGGTGATATGCACTCATGCAATCAAGTCATTCTTCTTCTTGTCTTGGCAAAATTAACAAAATGTAATCCAAAACCATGGACCAACACAAAGCATCCTAAGTAATGCTCAAGAATATGCCTAAATTGTACCCTTTCCGAAGGAAATAATTCAAGTGGTATGATTCATAAGAAGTATTAATCATGAAAGTATGGTCAAATAGAGTGTGATCATGTATCAAGTTGTTTTGTTGAATATTCATGAACATGGCATCCAATTGAGCAAATAATATGTATGTCTTTTATTGTTCTAGTATAGGGATCATCGTGTCATTGAGATGTGGTTTTGGGATCAATCAACAATGACCAAGACAATTGCATAGTCAAATTTTATTAATTATATTTTGTCTATATCTATGTTTTGATTTGATGCCACAATGGTATAATCACAAAATTGTGATGGTTCAAGTGCATAGTAGAAAGACAGTGTTCTTTAGAACCTGAATGTGTGTCTCCATGTTGGAGTTAATTGAAGTCTAATATTGAGTTGTTGTTAAAAACAATGCATATTAGAATTAGAGAATAGACCTATGTGTAACATCCTCCTATTGTATTGCTTTATGAAACTATTTTAGTGTGGTTTGAGTGCAATATGGTGAGTATATTGTGTATTGAGATCTAAGTTATAAGGTAATGGTGGGTTTGATCTAAATTTTATTCGTAGTATGTTTTGGGTAAACGATAAATATATTTATGTATTTTGAAGTTTGACTGAGATGCATCAATTAATTCTTGTCATCACATGGTTGGTGCGGAAGTGTAGTGTAGTGTGAATGACAACATAGGTTATGTGAAATATCTTTCATAGTTCTAGACTAAGTTTGATGATGATGCAGTAAGACAATAGTTGATGGGCAAAATTGGTTTAGTAAGAGGGGCCCTAGTATGGGAGCCCAAAAATTCTTATTCTTATTTTCAAACTGTAAGGGTGGAAGGGTGGTGTTAGGAAAGGAAGTTGTAGCTTCCTTAAAAAAACAAAAAAAATTGTTAATATAAATATTTTATTACTTTGATGTCATATGGTTAGTTAATGCTTCCCCCTCCCCCTGCCTTAGTATTTCCAACAACTACTTTCATAGAAAGTTCCTTCATTATAGTCCAACAATTGGAAGGTAGATCTTAGGAACAAAGATGGGAAAGGCAGAAATGCTAGCCTCCAAATTCTTTAAGGAAAATTAAAATAAAGCCTCACCCATTTCAATGATGCCAAAACATAATAAATTCATTAATGAAGATCAAGTTAACATAGTTGTCATGTTTCCACTACCACTCATATTTGATGTAATAGACTATGAATTATGGAGCATGTTTATGGAGATCGATTTCTAGATTGTATATGGTTTGTATTTTATACTAGAGATAAAACCACAAATGATTCAAAAGAAGATGATACAAGATCAATGGATACCATACTAAGAAGCTTATCATATTCTATAAAAGAGAATGTATGATATTTCTCCTTGGTTAAATATATGTAGGAAGGGATAGAAGATATTCATTCAAAATAAACTAAAAAAGAAGCTCTTATCTTAAAGACTAAGGTAAAAGAGGAAAACATGAGAGAATAAATACTAAAAAGTCATCTCAAATAAAAATTTGAGGACATGATCAAGCTACAAACTAAATTTTATCAAAAAGAGAAAAGTCTTAAAGAAGAAATTATCTCCTTAAAGACCCAACTTGAAGAAGAAAGAAGAATTGAAGAATTGACCAAATGTTAGCTAAAAAGGAAGGAAGAATATTGTGAGAAGCATGAAGAAGCAGTTGCATCATTAAGGGTTGAATTTAAAAATCTCAATAAAAAGTTAAAAGGCTTGCAAGAGATAGATAACATTGTCAACCACAACAAATCAAGGCCACTTGAACCTTCATGCAAAAATTATGCAAGCACCAAGTCCACAAAGGATAATTTTGAAGAAAACTTTGAAAGAGGAATATTTGTCCTCAAAAGAAAAATTGAAAACTAGAATAAGTGTGAAGTTGCTATTCCAAGGAGTTATGCTTATATTCTAAAAAGGACACCTTCAAAGATGAGAAAGAGAAGACTAGAACTCCTCCAAGTATGAACAATTTCATAATATCATTAAGGCAATCCAACTCACTAAGGTTTTCAAGTATATTTCTTTGGTTATTATTATTCATGTACAAATTTTGGGCATAAGGTTAGGGATTTCAAAGCTTATAGTAGGGTTAAGTACAACAATATCATCAAAACCCCTGAAGCATTTTTCAGGTAGACAAATGAGAAACCCTAATGGATTCTCCAACAAAACATTCACAAAATTTCCTCTAGCATTCAAGTACAACAAATATTGCTTTAAATTACATAAATTTGAACATATTATACGTGATTGTAATTGTGATATGAAGTATAATCTTAAGTAGATTAGGAAAGAAATCAAACCCACTAGGGTTTCGAGAAGAAAACATGTTGAGCAGGAAAAGGGGATATCATTAAGGGGAGCATCACCACAAAAGAAAGACAACCATTTCCATTGATGTTGGTGGGGGAGAGAGAGGATAGGATAGGATCACGATGAAAGGGAGGTCATAGGTGTCAACATCAATGAAAAAGTGGGATATTATTGAATGAGGTTGTCAATGAAATCAAAGGGTGAATGAAATAAACCCTAAGTTACCCCGGCACTAGATTGATGATATTGGCATAAACAATTGATATTTTGAAGGAAATACATGTTTAGATGGATAACCCTCCTCATGCTAATTCTAACAGTTAGTGGCATGCCATGTGAATCATAGAGGAAGCACTACGTTGGCTCCAAAATGTGGCATAAATCGTAATGACATCTTGTAAGGGTTTTGGTTGTTGCAAATAAGTTGTCCCTTTCAACTGAAGCATTTTTAACCAAGTCAACTCTTTAAAGGAGAATATCTAACCTTGAAAATGGTTAGATAAACATATACATAGAGTAGTTGTGTGGTGTAAATAAAAATAATGTTAATGTAGTTTTT
>APFE030817022.1:41624-56210 GCA_000404065.3 Pinus taeda | reverse complement strand
TTGACCTTGACACCTTAAAATCACTTTGTAAGAGCATGTTTGATCACTGAAGGAAGGCTGCAAAGGCTGAAACTAACACGACCAACAAAATTGCTCACCATGTCTGGTTTGTGCGAGCTGTTGGGATGGATCTTTAACTTGTATGGGCACAGTTTCATCCATGAATGTATGTTGCGCCCCCTGTTGTTCCTGTTCCTGCTGCACTCATTCGCTTATCTGTGTAGCTTCATGTTCTCTTTTGAGTTGCTACTTCAACACATGCAACTCCTTCTTTGTTCCATTCGCTATCTTCGCGTGATCTTCATGTCGCGCCGTCACCTCATAGCCTGAGTCTCCAAAGTTGCTTTCATCATCAGTGGATCTGCTCAAGCTTGCAACTTTTTTCTGCCTCTGTGTTGTCAACAACCTTCCTCTTGCATTTGTTGCATTCGGTATGGTGACGTCAGCTGTTGTTCATGATGCTGCTCACTATGATTTTGTTGTTGTCATATCTTGATGTCCTTGTCTATGAACAACTTGATATCTTTGTGAGTAGGAAAGCTCATAGACATTTGATCTACTACATCTCCAGGTGTGCTCTGAATGGTGTCTTCAACTCTTCTCTTTTGAAACCATTGTACCTGCAATTATTAGAGGCAAATGAACACACGCAATACTTGGACACATGGAAACACTCATGGCAAGCAGTTTTTCAGTCAAAAACCAAAATGAACTTGAGAACTGACTTACAACATACCTGTGTGACTGATCATGAAGGTTGCGCAATTTTGGCTGGGAGGTCAGGAGACTGACTACCAAGACTGCGCAAGGCACAGTATGGGCTGCTGGGAGACTGACTGACTACTGGAACTATGGAATGCACAGTCCAGTCTAGTTGCTGACTGCTATAATTGCGCAATGTGCAATCTCAGCTGGAAATGGCTACAGGCTCAGTGTCTGCATTGCGTAATTTTCTGGGCCAGCAGTCACTGTCCCTTAGAAATGCACAAAATAGTCCTGAAGGAGAGTGTCTGGGTAGACATGCACATTTCTGGAGAGGAAGATAGAGCCTTCCTTCCCCGGATTCGCAATGTTGTCTCAGTGAAGGCAGAGTCTGGGCCAAGGTTGGCCAGACTCGCCGACGGGCAACTGAAAGAAAATATGAATGCATGGCGACACTAAGTGAAAGTAGAAGTGATTGATCGTGCATGCAAACATTGAATGAAAGATTCACTAAATAGATCAACATGCATGTGGGTGAAGTGAGTTGCCAAATCGGCAACTGTTCATGGAAAACAACTTCATGCATGCGACAACAGTGAGATAGCAACAAAAAATGAAACGGTGCTAGTATAAGCTAGTACATATCAAAACGACAACAGACGCTCACTGAAATAAAGTAGACAACGTTCATACAAAGCGAAGCACAACAAGTGCAAGAATTGCAACATAATCATGGAAAGTGGGCTTACCCCAAAACAACTGAGTTGAATGTGTTGACAACCCCTACATGTGATGTGGGATGTTAGAGCTGCAAGGTTGATGTGAGGAATGAGTTTTGTGACACCCGGTTGATGAGTTTTGATAACATCGAGGTTGTGATGCACATGCCACAAATCTAGGGAAAGTGACACTTGGTGGGAGGTTTATGAAATGATCCGTGAATGTAATCTCCAACTGCTAAAAATAGATCCCGGAAACAAGGGATGCCTTTGCATGCTACCTTGGGAGAAGCAGCCCATGCATGCAAGTCTGTTTTGCTCGGTCCCGAAGGGAATGATCAACTCAACTGCACATGCAAGAGGTTGTTTAATTGCTGAGAGAAAGTGCGCATTTCTAGCTGGGAGCTGGGATGGCTTCCCAGGAGATTTGCACAATTTCTAGGCAGAGCAACTGACTGCTGCCCAGGAGATTTGCGCACTTTCTAGGCAGAGCAGCCGACTGCTGCCCAAATTTGCTTCAATTCTGGGCTAAGCAGCCCTATTGGGGAAAATTGCACAATTTTAATTGTGAGTGTTGACTTCCAGAATTGCGTAATTCTGGAGCCCAACAGGTTTCCACTCAGGATTGCGCAACTTCTAGAGGGAAGGTTGGTTGCCCTCTAGAATTGTGCAATTTATTGGGGGAGCTACTCAGTCGAAGTTGGACCAAGTCCAGGTGATCAGCCTGTGAGGGGAATGCATTAAGCTATGATCGACAAACTGCCTATGTGCAAGCAAAACACCGAAGCTTGTGAACTTGACAAAGCAAAACAAGCTACTGTGAAAAGTTGGTAGGGAGGCTCCAAAACGAAGCTAAGGCAAAATTTTGGAGGGTGGTTGTAGCCGTTACAACATAGTTGTAGATCGGTAGACATGTTTATCTTAGATGGAAGTTCGACAAAGAAATTTACATTATACCCACCTGCAAAAACAATCATAGAAGTAGAAAATGAAGAATGGATAGATGAAGATAATGATATACAACTGGTTTTCACTATTACACAAATAAACCAGGAGGATCATATTTCAAATTCAATAGAAAATAATGAACCCTCTTTATATTGTGATGATAGTCAAAATTTTCAAGAACAATGTAATATTGAATATCTATCATCTCGACAATTATCTTTACATCCTATGGAAAAATTTGGAAGTTCTTCAATAGAAAATTTTCCATGAAAAATCTTGAACATCAATGAAAACCTGGAAGAATTACAAAAAAAGAAACTGGAAGAAATATTGCAAAAACACTCTTCCGCATATGCATGGGAATACACTGATATGAAAGGAATTGATCCTAAAACCCGCATGCATCATATTTATATTGAAGAAAATGTTAGACTAGTTCAACAACCACAAATAAGAATGAATCCAAACTTAAAAGAAATTGTTAAAGAAGAATTGCAGAAACTGTTAAATGTAAATTTCATCTATCCACTATCAGATAGCCAATGGGTTACACCCCTAGTAATCGTTCCTAAGAAAAATGGAAAATGGAGAGTATGCATTGATTACAGGGAATTGAATAAAGTAACTTTGAAAGATCACTTTCCACTTTCTTTCATAGATCAAGTCTTAGATACATTAGCATGAAAAAAATATTTATCATCTTTGGATGGTTTTAGTGGGTATAATCAGATTCAGGTAGCACTTGAAGATCAGGACAAAACCACATTCACTTTTCCATGGGGGACTTATGCTTACCTAGTACTTCATTTTGGATTATGCAATGCTCCAACAACATTCCAAAGAGCAGTACTAGGAATTTTCTCTGATCTTATTTACGATTGTGTGGAAGTGTATATGGATGATTTTATAGTTTATAGAAATTATTTTGAAGAAGCATTTAAAATTTTAGAAAAATTTCCCATAAGATACAAAGAAGCAAATATTTCATTAAGTCATGAAAAATGTTTAATGATGTTTAATGAAGGAATTGGTTTAGGTCACCATATTTCAGGAAATGGAATTAAGGTAGACTCGTTTAAGGTAGAAGTTATTTCCAAATTATGAATCCCAAGTTGTCAACGAGATGTTAGGAGTTTTCTTGGTTTTACTAGATATTAAAGAAGATTGATAGAAAACTTCACAAAGATTGCATCTCTACTCTTCAAATTACTCACCAAAGACTATGAATTTAGTTGGAACTCTAATTATCAAAATGTTTTTGAAACTTTGAAAAAAGAAGATATTTGAAGCACCCATCTTAAAAGGACCTAATTGGAAATTGCATTTTCATATATCAACTAATGCTTCATATACAACTCTAGGAGCCATGTTAGGACAAAAATACCTCACTCCTTAAGCCACTTATTATACCAGTAAAAATTTAACTCTTGCAGAGCTAAATTATACTATAACTGAGAAGGAGTTTTTAGCTGTCATTCATGCCATTAATAAATTTAGACATTACATTACTGGCTATGAAACTTTCGTTCATACAAACCATTCTACCATTAGATATTTAATGAATAAACCAGTTAGTAATGGTAGAGTAACAAGATGGATATCACTATTACAAGAATTCAATATCACTATTCTGGATTGACCTGGAAAACAAAACACAATTCTTACTTTTTATCTAGAATTCAAAATGATAACGATGATACACCTGTAGAGGATAAGTTTCCTGATGAATATCTTTTTGCAGTGTCTACTAAATCACCTTGGTTTGCAGATATTTCTAATTATTTAGTTTCAACATTGCCAATTATTTAGTTTTAGGAAAGTTACCCTCTTATTTGTTTCCTAGAGAAAAGAGAAGCATAATCCAAACAAGTGCATCTTATTCATGGATAAATGAAGAATTATACAAGACATGGCCATATATCATCATCCGAAGGTGTGTAAGAGAAGATGAAATACCTGAAATACTTAAAGCATGCCATGATGAACCATGTGGGGGTCATATTGTTGACAAAAGAATTGCTTATAAAGTCCTGTTCCTTGAGATGAAATGACACTACAACCTTAGGTACTCATCAAACCTTTTGAAAAATGGGCTTTGGATTTTGTTGGACCAATTAATCCATCATTAAAACAAAAAAATATATTCTTGTATGCACTGATTATGTTTCTAAATGGGTAGAAGCTAAAGCCCTTTCTTTTGATACTGAAAATGTTGTAGTTTCATTTCTTTTTGAGGATATTTTTACTCGTTTGGTGTCCCAAGAGAAATTGTAACAGGTCAAGGAAAGCAATTTACATCTAGAGTAGTGCAAAATATAGTGGAAGAATATAAAATCAAACATTAGAAGTCTACTCCATACCATCCACAAGCTAATGGACAAGTAGAGTCTACCAACAAAGTGATTGAAGCAATCCTCACCAAGACAATTCACTTGCACAGAAGGGACTGGGCAGAAAAGCTTCCAGAAGCTTTATGGGCCTACCGTACCACATGGAGACACACTATAGGATATACTCCCAATGAAACTTGTTTATGGGAAGTAAGTCCTATTTCCAATTGAGTTCCAGATTTAGACCTACAAGACAACAATGAAGTTGAGACTTGACTTATCAGAAGCACAAAAGCAAAGAATGGGACAACTCAATGAGCTTGATGAAATAAGGCAAGATGCTATCTAGAAGACTTGTTTAGTCCAGCAACAGAGATCCAGATGGCATGATAAATACATCAAAGAAAGAAAATTTCAGCCATGAGACTGGGGATTACTCTTTGATTCAAAGTTCAAAAGCTTCCAAGGAAAATTTCAAACTCACTGGCTTGGGCCTTATGAGATTGAAAATGTTTTTGATAATGGAGCAGTCAGAATTAGGACTCTTAATGAAGAAAAAGTTCCTTTCTTAGTAAATGGACATTGACTCAGGATCTATCACAAGCCAATGACAAAGGAGGAATTTGTAAAGATTTTCCAGGACAACTCTGATTTGAAGTTGGTTAAGAATTCTTCTTCTTCTTCTTCTCCACCTTAAAATTTTATTTTGCATATATATAGATATATATAGTAGGAGCAATAATGATAATTTATATAAATATATAAATATGTATAAACATGAAAACCAACAATTATAGGCATGTTTATGCAACAAATTTAAGATGAAAACCAATAATTTTTGGCATCTTAAATTTTCTTTGCATCCCATTTTCTAGAAATCCATCTTCTTTTATCCCTTTCTTTTCAAGAAGAATAAATAGCTACATAATTATTGATTTTCTGCAGCTCTAATGACTTTCTACGACCAATTTGACAGACACCTCTGATCATGCAATTGAAGGAATGATTGACTCACTCCACTGTAAAGTACCTGAAGACAACATAAAAGGCAACCAAAGGTTAACAAGCAAATAATTTAAAGGTATGAATTTATTAAGTAATAATAGGGATCAAAACATTACATATATGAATTGTAAGACATAGTACTACTGAAAAATAAAAATCATTATTGTAAAGAGTTGGTCGTGTCATATCAAATCTTGTATAATCCGCCATTCACTTCCAGTCATCATAGCTTATATCTCGATCCATTGAATCGACCGCCCGAAACATAAGCATGAATGATCTTAACGGTTAGATTCTGCCTCATTTTCTTATAACCCTCACTACCTACGCTCTCATTATCTCATCACTCACATTCTCGGCCTTTCCGCTCTAAAAACCCTACCAAGCTATCCTACCCTGTCAAACAAAACAATTTTGAAACAAAGCTTCTCGACCATGGGAGTTATAGTCAGAAGAGACCCAACATGAAATAAATTTTTGGAGGGGTATCCACAAACAAAAGAATTATTGCAGAAAGCGTAGTGGCTAGAATTTGTAGAGAAATTTGATGGCTTCCATAGAGAAGTGACCAAATCCCTCGTCGGGGACTTTGATGGAGTCGAAGTGGAGATATGGGACACCAAATTCACAATGACAAAGTCATTTATAACAGAAGCCACTGGATTGCCACAGATTGGAGAGAAATGGTTCAAGAACAAAGGTATTGAAACAGAGGACTGGAAGGTTTACCTGAAGAAACCAAGCATGGACACGACCATTTTCATGAAAGGCATCCCAAGCATGGAATTGAAAAGTAAGTGGAGGAACCTAATTCTAATAATCCAAAAATTTGTTACGTACGAAGGAAGGTTTGAATGTATGTTTTTCTATTGTATTCAGCTACTAATGAATTTTCTTGAAGAAAATGGGATAAACCTTCTATATTTCTTGCTGAATAGTCTTAGAAAGATGTCAGGAAATGTTCAGAGAAGAATTCAATCTATAGATAATACAATGTATCACCATGGTCTACTCAAAATACTTGTTGAATTTCATCTCCAAAACATAGGTGATAATTGGGAGAGCTTTTTAGTAAGAAATCACTTTCAGGAATAAACTCATGGACAACCAAATAGAAACATACCTAAGAGGGGAAGGAAAAGAAAAATTGATAAAACACAGGAACAAAAACCACAAAAACCACAAAAACCATAGAAACTGTCAGAAGATGACATCCCTCTTGCATAATTTTTAGAGAAAATAAATAAAAGAAATGTTAGAAGAAAGAAAGCTAGAAAAGAAACAGAGATTCACCACAAAAAAAGAAACCTAAAACAAAAAGGAAGAAAGCTCAAAAGATCCCTGTCATAGGTTTAAGAAGGAGTACCATACTCAACTCAGCAAAAAGACTACCCTCAAAGAGCACAGAGCATGTCAGATAGAAATTGAAGAAAACTCAGAAGCAGAAGAAGAAGATTTGGGAACTCCTCCAAGGGTTTCATCACCAAGGGTTTCACCACCGAGGGTTTCACCACTGAGGGTTTCATCACCAACTGCCATATCTCCTCCTCAGTGTCCAGGATGAAGAATGCCAGAGATTGATCCGGTGCAGTGAGAGATCTATGATTATATTGAATCCTTGGAGAAAAGGGAAGCAACAAGAACATCAATCCCAATTCAAGAGGAAGAAGAAGTCCAATTTAATGAGCCACACGGACCTCTAGTAGTCAATATATTGAAACAAGAAATCTTCGAACTAGAGACATTAAACAAGTACATTAAAAGTGAAAACCAATCCTTGAAATCAGAGAATGAAATCCAAATAGCTAAGAGTGACAACCTCCTCTTAGGTCTAAGTATGTGGTTTAATAAGAACAAGAAATTGAACAAGAAAAACAAGGCTTTACAAAGATAGGTTATAAACTTGAAATACAAGATCCTCATGAGGAAACTGAGGATGGAAATGACTGGAAAGAAAGTGAAAAAGATGAAACTAGATGTACTAGCAGAAGTGTCCAAGCAAATGCAGTAGCTCAAGATATCAATTTTGCAGTCGGTATGAGGACATACAAAATCTTCAGTGTGGGGGAATGTAGAGTTCCATATCTGTTTTTGTTTTGACACCCTTTTTCCACCATTTTTCTCGTTTTCATCATCACTATCAACTCAATAAAGGCAGTATATCACAGGATTTGATGAGGTAATAACTCCTACATGTCTTATTTTTCATATGCGTTAATGTTCCTTATTGTTATATTAAAGAGTGCATTAGCTATGAAATTAACATGATTCTGCAACCATTTTATAAATCTACAACTACCTCCATGGTTTGCGGGGTTCTGGTGTGCTAATGAAGCAACTAAGCACATGGGTAGTTGAGGATTGATCCCCTCATGGATCTCCTCCTATTCACTCGAGCCAATTCATCGAAGGAGTCACACAGTGGCACGGTCAAAGACACAGGTCAACACGTAGCAACAAATGTCTGGGCGCATCATGTTTTCTCGATTTGCTTTCCAAATAGAAAATCGGCGAAATGATGCTTTTCTTGTCTAGTTTCATATTGGAATTAAGAATAAAATGCAAACTTGTAGGCGTAGAAGACTCAACTGATTGAGCACGCATTTTATATAAATATGTATCCTCTGTAAATGATGGAAAGGAGGAGGTAGTAGTTAATTGTTGAGGAATAGTAAACCAAACTTTCATTCTTGCATTAATTTGAAGTTACCTTTCTGATTCGATGCGTATGTGATTGTGAATCATACCTACTGGATGTGGAGGGCCCCTACAAATAGTCAAGGTTTTTAATTTCATTGCTTTATGATTGTTTTCATTCCGTTGCTTTCTGTTGTCACTGCATTCTAGTTTAATTACTTCGATGTTTTCATTATTTCGTATAACTCAGATTATCTCGTTTACCATTTCGTATTTCATTATGCTTGCAGTCGTTTAATAGTTTAGTCCTTCAACGCTTTTCGCTTCACCAAAGTTAGTCTTTTCATGCTTTTTAGAATTAGAATTTGTATCTCTGCAATTCATAATTAGAGATTTCTTTCATGCTCTTTAAGATCAGGATTTGTATATATCTATTTTGTAGACAAGCTTTTGATTGAATTCCAATACTCTGTTTTCATAGTAGCAAAGTGTTTATATAGATTCATAACTCCAGGATGAATAACGTAAGACATTTTAGAATGATACTTAATTAGATATGATTTGATAAATTAATCTAATAGTAGTTTAACTCCCATCTTTTTTAATAGTAGCTTAACTTTCAAGTATTAATTTGTAGAATCTAACTCTAATAAAAATCTAGATAACAAAGAAAACCTCAAAACAAACATAACCATTATCTTACTAAACAAAAGAATAGGCTTCTAGCATATATAGTGCACCTGTACTTCACAAGTTTACCAACTCCGGTTGATAATTTATTTTTGCAATTTAAGAACATTAAATTGACCAAACATTCATTAAGAGCATGAGATAATAGCTTGAATTGAGTTATTGAAGTAGTAAATGCTAAGTATAATAAACTCAAAGATACCTTGCTTAAGAGTATGATTGGGCCTTACGAGAGTGAGAGATGTCATTGTTTAAAGTTGTTGCAACAATGGATGTTGGAGGTGATGTGTTTGACACATTATTAATAAGGGAATCACTAAAGAAGAAGTCAATTGAGAAGGAAGCGCAAATTAAGGAGCTTAACAAAAAAATATTGGACAAGCACACAACACAACATTTGGGATGCAAAAATTAGATAGAATATTTAAAATCCCAAATTCTTGCTTTGCAAAATATGCCCATACCTCTTGCAGTTCTAATTTTGCATACCTCGGATCAAACAAATTTAAAGGCATTAGAATTTGATGAGGCGCAAAAGCTTAAAGCTCAATTGGGTCAAGTTAAATCTAAGTTGAGATATGCGAAGGTTACTATTCAGGAAAAGGAAAAAGAATACTTTGAAAAGTACAAGAATAATGTGGAGTTGTTGAAGAAGTGCACTGCTGAAAAAAATTAAAATGCAAAGTAGCTTGAAACAACATATAACAAAGTGAAAGAGTTGGAGGATAAATTACAAGCAAGTGCTGCAACTTCGAAAGAACCAGAGGCTTCTACACAAGGTGAGGGAGATTGTATTGCATCATTTTCTTTTGAAGAGAAGAATTTTCAGAAACCTCCTAAGTAGCGTATAGGTCTATAACAACAATATATGTATATGTTATTACTATAAATATATTTCAATGTAGATGAAAAGTGTGATTCCATTCTTGTATAGTGTTTTGGATTTTTGCATGAATGTTAATTTCTGCAGTTGATTCAACGTCATTCTTTACTGTTTTCCATTTTCATCCTTGGCTGTGGTATATCAACGTAGATAGTGAAGACTCTGAAATAAACAGACCTACCCTGGTTTGATAATTAAATGGTTGCAGTCTTAGTCAACTAAAGGTGATTAATACAATGCAACATTTTGGCATCATTGCCGGGAAGGTCAGTAGACGATACAGTTAGCCAAGTTGTTTGTTTGATGATAGAGTGTTCCCAATCCACAATTGCTGGGCGGTAATACAAGAGGCAAGAAACCACGCATCTCTCTAACATACCTGGGAGTGCTCACCACTGTGATCACTAGGGCACTTAGGGTGTGGCATTTTGGTATTTTCTTAAAACGTGTCTTCAGCTCTTCAGTTGTTGGGCAGTAAGACGAGAGGTAAGAACTTGCACATCTCTCTAACATATCTGGGTGGGCTCATCGCTATTGAAACTAAGACACTTAGGGTGTGAATTAATACACATAGGGTCCATGTGTGAAATTGTAAGAATAATGGAGATACCGAAAACACCCCCACTCTAATTAGTTGCAGGAAAAATGAGTTGTAAAAAGGAAAAGAAGAGTGTAGATTTGGGGAGGAAAACGTTTTTTTTGGGAGCTGATTTTAAAAGCAGAAAAAGAATAGTCTATTTCACAGAGGGATACAAGGAAAACAGGGTCTAGAGCGTCTGGTCCCTCAGTCTCTAGACCTCATCATCCTGTAATCAGTATATCCACTCCTGAGATTGGGAATCCAGACCAAGAACAACAGTGGGGAGATAATGAACAAGGCTTGAGGCAAGAAGGCCAAGGGGAGACCAACGGGGGACATCAAGGGCCTGAACTGAAAGGGCATCTATTCAGCTATTGTTGGGTCAATTTACTATGTAAACTAACACAAGTATTTAATTATCAATCCAGGCTTGTAAGCTTGGAAGCATGTCCAAAATATATGGATTTTAGTTGTAGTGTATTTTTAGAAGATGAAATATAAAGATTGAAAGAAATGAATATTTCAAATATAAAATATAATTAAGTAATTTTTGATTCACTTATGTAATATGTGAGGGATGTGGCTCCTAACTTAGGATAACCTGGTTGTCCTTCCCTATAATACTATTTCCATGAAGAGAAATCCAAAAGAACTAATTAACAATGGTTTATGATGTAGGTAAAATAAGAGGCTCCTAACTAAGGAGGACCGGGTTGTCCTTCTTTACAATTCTACTCTATCATAATCACCATTGCTCCAAACTAGAAATGCAGAAATAACTTCAAATAAAAAAGGGAGAATGAAATTCAGTTTTAGTTCAAGATCAAATAGAAGGGGAATTTAACTTAAATTCTTGTGTCCCTTCATATGTAGATTAGAATTAAACCAATATTCATTTAACAAGCATCACACATCTAAATACATTTGAAACAAGAACTAATTTATAAAAACTAGAAAATTTAATCAAGAAGTGCACTTAGCTTGGTGTGGGGGCCCTCCACCCTTGCCTTGCACACTTGAAGAAATCTCAGCTACAAAAACTTCAGTAAATCAACCAAGCATGAACAACAAATTGAAATGAAATAGGTTCTTCAATTAACTTTTAGTCTTCAAAGACTCTCAAAATTAGATTACATAAATTCTACATTCTTAAGCCTTTAATAGTCTTGGCTTAAATAGAGGTATAATAAACAAACTTGACTAAAAAGTCTCTAACAGCCTTATCTACTCTAATCCCATCTATCTTGGTCAAATCCACCCACTTAGTTACACAAAATTTGGAAAAATCCCAAAAAACACTAATTTTCCCCTATTTCCTAGGGATTTTCTAGACAGTAGGTCATGTTTGACCAGAGTTGACCAGGCTTGTTTTAGCTCAGTTTGACTGAACCAATAGGTACACATCCATTCTTATTTCCTAAGCTTTCTAGAAATGTGCCCAGCTCATGCCTAGGTGTCCTAAAAATATGACTTCAATGGAGTAATTACAGGAATTTTTAGTCCTGTCCAAAAATGCACTTAAACCCAATTTTTGCAAAAATATATAAAAATTGAAAAACTTAATTTATATACCTGAATATGCATAAATTGGTGAAAATAAGGTCTATATGGATGGTATATGGTTGAAAATGATGGAAATTATGTGTATTTTAATAAGCAAAATTTGATCAAAATCGAGGGCCAACATCTCCCCCTTGCTGATATTCAAGCGTGTCCTCATGCTTGCCTCCTCCGTTTCTTTGATATTCTATCCTTGTATGCTAACTGACCTATTGATGTACCTATGGCTCTGACCCTTGAAGGTGAAGCTTCCTATTGAGCTGCTTGTAAAAGGATATCTATGCCTTCAACTTTTGAAATCAAAACCATACTTGTTTCAAAAATCGAATTTTAACTTTCTCTGCTTTTAATTAACACCATACTTGCAAATTAAATCTTATTCTACCTTCATATATCCTTCAATTCTGAATTAAACAATCCTTTCTATTTCTTTAAAAATCAATTTTGGAAAATATACTGCTCTCTATCCTTCAAATCGATTTTGATTTAAAAGAAAAGAAAAGAGAAACTCTTCTTCTTTAAGAAAAACATTCTCAGATCAATATTATTTAATTCAAGGACACTGTTCGAACTCCTAGGAAGAAACAATAAATAAATTTCCTTGAAATGTTATTCAAAGGATAGAAAAAAATTCTCGACTCTAACCTCTTGAAACAATGAATCAAAGGACTTCCAAAAATCATTACATTTCATCAAAGAGAGAAGTTGATGCTTAATGACTAGAGTCCTTCTTTTCACAGAATGCCATATATTGATCTATATCCAACAATGAGTCAACGTCTGCAACATTATTCATGTGTACTTTTTCTATCCATCCACCATCGAATGGTTTTCCATTAACCAAACTAGGAGAGCCATTAAGCTTAGAGTTGACTTTGGCAACTTTCCCACACAATCTTCAAAACAAGGGTTGAAAGAACCAGGAAAATATCCCAAATAGAAATGAATTTGAGAAAATTGCTTGCAGAGATCCTAATTAGGCTCGTTTTGAAGAAAACCCATGTTTTCGGTTTTTAAATTTCATTTTCATTTGTTAAGAAAAAGCAATGAAAAATAGTGGCTTCTTAACAATTTCGAATATATATCTATATATATTTATAAAACTGTAGTTGAATTCAATCTTTTTTTTTTAGAAGATATGGTGCCTGATTCCTTACATGTTTCCTTGGTTCTACTGCAAAAAGGTTCACTATTTTTCATAACCATAAAAAAACATTGTTCTCTGTGTACAAAAAATCATAAAAACATTTTGACCATGTTTTAATTGCTCCTTGATTCACAAATCAATCTCTGTTTTTGCCAAAACTCATCAAAAATCCCTACTTTGTTTTGAAAATTCTCACTGTGCATATGAATGGAATGAATTTGTTCATACAGACCATACATGGATGATACGAATTATGCCCTTTGTGTGCAAAAAAATAATAGGAAGAATTATGTTCTTAAAATCAAAATCTAAAACCATAACCATGGAAACATAGCCACGCATGAGGAATATGTGAGATTACCTTATCTGGAAGTGATTTTGTAATATCTTTGAGATAACTTTGATTTCATGTGTTTAGAGAACGCCAATTTAATAAAAAAATGCCTTTGATATTTTCAAGGATTCGTTCATTAAATTAATGACAAATACGTGTTTAATGGTGGCAATCGCTCATGTTGTTTAACTGAAGTTTTAGCTCCTTTTTAACACGACACAATGGAATTCTTAACATGAGTTTTTTGTCCTTTGAAATCTGTTAATAGTTGGAGGCGATCTCTTACCTTCTTTCATGGGATTTCTGGAGTCTGGTGGAGCGCTCAGTCAACCTAAACATGGAGAAAATCATGGTCTTCTGTCTTCTTGAAAAATTGATGGCTTCTTCCTTCTACAACCACCTATATATTCTATGTTTCTTCCTCTGTTCAGGGTTCTTGCTGTACGCAACCCTCTCTTCCTCCTTGTTTTCATTTTGCTTCTTATTTCTCCTTCCACAATAGTGTTGTATGTGTGCGCATGAATGCACAACGTTCTGCACTTCTACCTGAGCAGAATTTGGCTATGATGGTGGGAAAATCACATTTAAAACAGAGCAATAGTTTACAGAGTGAGCAAATAACATAGTTTGCAGTGTTTGAAGCATTTGTATGTTTGTTTGAAGGCTCTTGATCATTTCTACCTTCCAGCACATAGTCTGACTGCATACCTTTGGTTGCCATGTGTCCTATTGACAACCTTTCACCCTCGTCATTTCCTTCACAACATTTATGCCTGTCTCATCACCGTAAACCATGTTCTCTGCTCCATTCATGTCTTTGTATACTCATACCTTCATTCCATTGTATTTTCAAAATATGTAATCAACCATTTCATTGCATCATTTAATTGGCCATTCATTTGTATGCTGTTGGGTCCCTATAATACTAGTGATTACCCCATTACTATTGTAGTTGTACCCCTTATTAATATTGTTGTGCCCCTATTATCCCCATATTGTTATTACTGTGCCCCATAGAATTCCTCTATTGTTATTTTTGTGGCTTTATATT
>APFE030817022.1:13752-34597 GCA_000404065.3 Pinus taeda | reverse complement strand
CCTATATATAGAAAGGAGGTTTTTGTCATTTGAATCATCCAAGAATTGTTCATTTATGTAATGTAAAGGAGGTTGCCCCCTCAAAGACGCTGAATTCTAAGGTGTTGACCTATCTTTTCTATCTTTTCTTAAGCTGGTTTCATAACACATTTAATATAAAGCAATAGTTTACATAGTGAGCAAATAACATAGTTTGCAGTGTTTGAAGCGTTTGTATTTTTGTTTGAAGGCTCTTGATCGTTTCTACCTTCCAGCACATAGTCTGACTGCGTACCTTTGGTTGCCATGTGTCCTATTGACAACCTTTCACCCTCGTCCTTGTCTCATCACCGTAAACCATGTTCTCTGCTCCACTCATGTCTTTGTATACTCATACCTTCATTCCATTGTATTTGCAAAATATGTAATCAACCATTTCGTTGCATCATTTAATCGGCCATTCATTTGTATGCCCATCGAAATGCATCATACTATCACTACATACCTTCATTCCTTTGCATTTCGTTGCATCATTTCGACTTGATCCTTAATCATTTTACATTGTGCGCTTGGTCCTTGATCATAACTTAGTTATATTGCACTTTGCATTTTTCATTGTTTTAATTTAACTTTAAAATGACCTTAGAATGGTCATGTTTTAAAATTAAATTTCTATGATACTAACCTTTTTTTTTTGTAGGTCAACAAGGATTTGAATATTGAGCCTTTAGTTTTTGATCCATATGCTTTAAGAAAATAATTAGGATTAATGTGATGGTTTGTTTTTTTGTTTTTTCTTGTTTTTGTTTTGTTTTATTTTTTATTTTTTATTTTATGTTATGTAATGATGTTTAAATGTAGGAAAGGGTAATGAATAGGTGATGATATTAGTGGTGATAATAATGAAGGTAGGAATAGAATGCATATCAAGCATTAAATTGGTCTTAACAACTTCTATAAAAATTTTAAAAATCCCGGATGCGGGTGAACAAAACAGGTAGGGGTACGAAGTCGGCGGGAGGGGCCGACATATGGAGCACATTCAACGCCATCTGGCCTCACTTGCTACCAGACTTTAATCTCCCGGCAAGTTCATTCATGGCAGCGTTAATGTAGTGTGACATTCTATACAGGCTCCCTCGCTCTAATCTCATGGCGCTCCTCCATTTCTGCTCTGTTCATCTTTTGCGAATGTCTGGCCTCCTCGTAGTTTCAGTGCTCTGCTCTTGTGTTAATCCAAGAACCCATTGCGCTCAAGCACGTGAAGTAGTTTCTTTGCTGGGACTCTTGGTTCTCCAAAGTCCCTCCAACATTTTCTTCTGTTGTTGGTCCTCCGGCTTTTTCAGATCTCCTGCGAGTGTGATTACTCTCCCCCTTCCAGTCTCGCCTGATTCGCAAAGACTTGCTGCTTGCACTGCTCCGTTTGCTCTAATCAGCATGCCTATTCTACACCAAAGAATGGGCTGCCGAAGGGGAGGCTCCCATGGTCGTCCCATTCGCCAGGCTTCTTCCTCTTCCTCGGATACCTCCTCTGGCTCTTCAGGATTCGACGCTGAAAGCCATCTAGCTTCTAGGCGAGGTCATGGTTGCAACCAGGGGAACCAAGCTTCACTATTGAACTCCCACCATTCTCACGCTCATTTGGCCTGCTTTCAAATCCCCTGCACTCTCAGCAATCACTCTTGCATTGCTTCTGTTACTATTCAGCTAAGCGAAGGTGCAGTTGGCTTGGTTTTGACAATTCCAAATGCGACTTCGGAGCCGAGGGCGGAAGAATTGCCAGGCACCTCTCAGAATCCGGGCCTGCAGAGCGAAGTCCCAAGGGGTTCTTCCTCCCAAGATAAGTCAGCTCAGGCGCGTTCGAATGTTCTCAGTGAAGATGGTCTGCCAAAAGAAGAGGGCCATCCCTCAGACAATGATGATTCCTCCAGTTTCGGATGTCGGATTGTGGAAGAAGTGCCTTCCACCGCACAAGATGCATAATCAGGTTGTCATTCTCTGTTGCAGTCTCCGTGTCTGTTCAAGGCTAAAGGTTCAACTGTTTTTTGACTATGTCTACGATTCGGGTCAAATGTCTCAGCTCAGTCAAGCAGTTTCGATAATCTGGTTAGTCTACACTTTTGACAATGTGGTTCCTGTTTCAATGTACCGGTCATAGTCTGAGTTCTAGTCAGTCTTCTGCTAGTTTTCTTGGGTCAATTTTCAGATATGTAATGCGAGTAAGCCATCTTCAAGGCTAGACCTCTTGAGGCTGCTGCCTTGTTGTAAAAATATTTTGTATCAATATAGGAGTAGACTTATTCATAATTTATTTATTTATTTATTTTTAATTTGAAATTTTAAGAGCAAACTTTTTACTTACTGTACTTATACTCCCATAAAATATTTGATCTTAATGATGTCTTCTGGTCAAATGATAGTTGACAATGTCTTTAATGGCTCTTCCAAGATATATTGAAATGTAGAGACTTATTTCTGCTTCATGTTTTCACATCTTACATTGATTCAAGATCTTTGAATGTTGATGTTGTTCAAGTCCCTTCAGCAGTTTGTAATTGATGTTTTAGGTCCCTTTTGTCATATACTTTTCAACAATATTTTATGTTGCTTCTCTCATATAATACAGGTTTCTTGTGTACAATGTTTTCAATGATGTATCAGGTCCCTTTTGCACAATATTTTCAGGTCCCTTCTACAATTCAACTGCTCAAAACTATTTGCATAGTTTTATTACAAACTTCCCCCTTGCTTATGTTAAGACTTTTTTTCGAGTCTTGCATTTCTTAGAGGATTATTTATGTAAAATCAAAAACAAGTAAGATTAAAACAAAATACAAAATTCATATTGGCCAAACAAGTTGGTTTTCAGATATGAATTCGAGTTTGTGTTGTGTCAGTTTCGTGGATTTTCACAACCAAACTCCTTTATTATTTTTGATCTTTTTCTATTTTATTTTTATTTTTTCTTTTCTGGATGGAGGTGGGGTGTAATGGAGTAGGGAAGTATAAAAATATTATGAAAATAGGTTACGTTGAAGTCATGATCTAGTAGTAAATAGATAGATAGATAACTAATAATTCTGGACTTCAACATGCATGATCCCGAAGCTTAACATACAATATGGATGATGGATGATATCATGAACAATATGGCTTATGAGAGGCTTCTTAGGCAATGAATGTGACTTGTAATGGTACAAAACTTGACTTCTTCTTTTGATGATTAGCTTCATGCATTTTTCCTCGATCTTGATTCATGTTGTAGGGTTGTTGGTGTTGTTCGTAAGCATTTGAAAGCAAGCTACACAAGTTTGAGTTTGATTGGATGAACTCAACATCATGTGAATTTCCACTTTATTTTCTTTTTTTTGCTGTGTAAAGACTAAACTATTATATTAAAAAAGGAAAAAAATATTTACAAGAGGTATACACCTCTGAGAGCGATTGTTCAGCTCTCTGTCATAGCTTTTCTCATCAATCTGGTATTTCTGCTTGCAAAAGCTAGAGTATACAAAAAGACCAAAAGAAATGGTTTGAACTGTAACCTGGACCAACATGGACATACAAAACTCGACTGAGACAGACAGAAACAGCTAGAGAAAAAACCCAGACCCTGAGATCTGTTACATGAAACAGAATGTCAAGGCAGCAAAACATCAGAGGCGGCACTCCATCAAGCCGTGACATAGCAAAAATACAAAAAGATGAGGCTCGCCTGAGGGCAGGCTTACCCCTGAATCTTCTGTAGTCATTTGTTCTGGGATTTCTTCGCCTCAGCTTCGCGTTCCATCGCCCTCTTCTTCCGATCTTCTGCTGCACGAACCTGGTCTGGCTCCCATGTCACTTCCACTCCTTCCGGAACGTCATCGATACAGTCGTAGCCAGGAGGCAATTTGAGGTACAGGGCATAATCAAAAGAGTCATCCGCTTCCTCATTCTTCAAACCGCTCTGAGTGGGGGGGGACTCGCTGTGATGGGATTCCATTTGAGCCTCAAGAGTTCCCTCAGCAGTATCCATGGGTTCTTTCCTTTTGAGACTGCTGAGTTCTTTTAAGGCTTCCTCCTGCTTTGCAGAGTAGCCTAATGTGCTATCCTCCTCAATTCTGCTCTGTAAATCTGGGTTGTAAGAGTTATCCTTTGACTTGGAAGAGTTTTCTGAGGTGGTGGACTTCTTCTCTCCCATATCATTTTTGCAACTCTCTTCCTCCTCATCCTCCTCATCAAAGATAACAGTGATACTGGCTTTAACCATTGGCTTATTCTTCTGGCGGCGGTAGTAAAATGTCGCTATCTGCACTGTGTTGCTTAAATTGTCTGAGTGCGTCGAGTCGTCTGAGGGAGGCGAAGCGCAAGCCAAAGGTGAAATGTGCTTCGGACTTGACTGTCCGCTGTGTCTAGTGTCACTCTTCTGCCTGGAATGACCACCCCTACGAGGCACCTTGTGACCAGTGCGAGGAGCCATTATGAGCTTAATAAACTTAGCAACACTCTGCGGGCTTATCTTACCAAGTCTGCAACTGCTTCTATTGCTATAAATGTCGCAGGAGAGATTACCTTGAAGATTCTTCAGCCTAATTGCCACCTTCACCTTCGTATGAGCCGAGTTAGAAATCCCCGTGAAGATTAGGCAAAGGATGGCCGCTAGGGTGGGTATACTGCTTTCAGAACTTCCCACCTCCACGCTGACCTGATCTTCCAAATTATCAAAGCCAGTGCCGAACTGCATACCCAGGCAGAGGAATGTTTGTGCCATATTAAAAAATCTATCTGCTGAACTTTGGAAAGGCCCCTGCATTGAAGAGCCTTTAATGCACATGAATGCCTTGGAGGCAGATGCCAGCCCGATGCCCATGGTGACCATCTGTCGATAGCGTGGTAGCATGTGGTCGGAGCGTGGGTGAAGATTACACATAAATGCAAGCATTAACACCCGCATCCGGGTAATTTCCACTTTATTTTCACTTTGAATATTTTTATTTCATATTCATAGATATGAATTTTTAAATATTGACTTTGAAAAGTCATTCATCCATGGAGTTCACTCCTTAAATCTTCTTATGACCTGCAGAAACATAACATTTGTCTGTTATATAATATTAGATGATGGGGGAAGAGAGGTGTATAGTTTCTCTTATTCCAAGACATATGTAAAATAATTACAAGCATTTCTTATAAAGCAAGTCCAAAGATGATATACAAAGAAAATGCATTCATTTACCCCTTGAGGAATGGTAGCCAGCCTAGACCTCCTAGCGGTATTTTGTTCACAAAATCTTTGTTTTATGTCAAATTAGAGTGATTTCAAAGACAAGTTGAAGTGAATTCATATGGCTATTTCTAATATAAACAGGTTTTCAAAATGATTTGAAATGATATGCTAAAAATGATGAAGAGTAACATGTTTGATAGAGTTACTTGTGAATTTTTTACTATACCAACTTATTTAGAGTGTAACTTTTTCGTTAAAGATCAGATCGATGTTATTCCACTTGGAGATTAAAGTAGATAATTTTTGTATATCTAGTAGAAACATATTATTAAAATCCTTAGGTGTGATATGACAAAATTGCTGATGAACAGACCTAGGAGGCAGAGTTTTACTATGTTGATTTGAAGACATGCAGTCACTAAATATGGCCTAACTTTTTCATTTGACCTATAAATGGGATGATTCAAATTGTGTATTAAACTAGACTTGAATATTTATGTCCCACATAAACAATTTTTAAAATAATACGATTTGATATGTCAAATATGCCAATGAAAAGTCAAGACCTAGAGTTGTCACCATGCAGATTTTTCGACAAGCACTTAGTATTTAAGACTAAATTTTTCATATGATATCGGATTGAGGTGATTGAAATTGATTTGGAAACTAGATTCTGAGGGCTATATTCCCTATTAATATCAAGTAAAAATATTTCCATTAGACACCTCAAATCAAGGTTGTACTAACTTTGTCCTCAACATTTCACTTGAGACCTAGTTTTGATTTTGATCACATTTTTATTTGTGATATAAATTGAAAATTTCAAAATAGATTCAAAAAATAGATTTTAAGAGATATATTAAAAAAAATGATTTCAAAATGATCCTATATGGTTACCCAAAATAGGATTGTTCTTACTGCATTTTTCCATTAAAATCCTTCCAAACGAGTATTGATTAATGATTTGAAGAATTATTCATGAGAGTTTGAAAAAAAATTATTATGGAAGTCTTATTGTGAACTCATTCTACTTATTTATTTACTCTATTCTATCCTATTATATTGTAGAAAAATAAGTCATTCTCTCAAGTATAAGAGAATTTTCAATGCATCCGTTTGCGTAACAAGATCATAAGTAGACTTACATTCAAGTTTGAAAAATATACCTTAATGAATACTTGGACTTGAAAAATTAGTTGATCATAAAGTTTTGATGCTAAAGGATGTTGGAAAACGGAGTGGTATTGTGGCCTAATGACTAGTTGAACCAAGTTTGAATGTGATATTTAAGTTTTTGATTTTATTCAACTAGAATAGCACAAAGTTCTTCTTGTAGAACTTGTTCAAAATCATGAATGCACACGGGATCTTCTATAAATTCTTCAATTTCTAGCTCTATTGTTTGAACTTCGTTGCATGTGATCCATAACTCATTTATATCCTTACAAAGATAACTAGAATAAGTTTCTAGGTTCTCTTCTTGTGGATCCTCTTAATGGATACTTTGTTGCTCTTCTATCCTTTGAAATGAAGATTCATCCCTAGTGAGCATTCTAAACTGTGGACAAGGATTTGAGAATAGCCTTGTGGTGGTATACCCTCCTTCTTTAAATGATTTATTTAACATCATGTTTTGTAAATCTTGTTTTGCAAATGGATTTAGTAGTTAGTGTGTTTTTATTAATGGTTTGGGGGATTTGTTTTGGAATCTACCTTCCTAATTTCTATGTTTAAGCATGAAGAACCGTAATGACAAGTGTTGTTGTTGTTGTTGTTGTTTTTTGTTTTAATTTTTAATTTTTTAATCTTACTAATTGAATATATTGAAGTATGCTTCCCCGACAATGACGCCAAAATGTTGGGTCAATTTACTATGTAACTAACACAAGTATTTAGTTATCAATCCAAGCTTGTAAGCTTGGAGGCATGTCCAAAATATATGGATTTCAGTTGTAGTCAATTTTTAGAATATGAAATATGAAGATTGAAAGAAATTCATATTACAAGTATAAAATCTAATTAAGTAATTTCTAATTCACTTATGTAATATGTGAGGGATGAGGCTCCTAACTTAGGAGAACCTGGTTGTCCTTCCCTACAATACTATTTCCATGAAGAGAAATCCAAAAACACTAATTAACAATGGTTTATGATGCATAAGATGTAAAAGAAGAGGCTCCTAACCAAGGAGGACCGGGTTGTCCTTCTTCACAATTCTACTCTATCATAATCACCATTGCTCCAAACCAGAAATACAGAATTAGCTTCAAATAAAAAAGGGAGAATGAAATTCAGTTTTAGTTCAAGATCAAATAGAAGGGGAATTTAACTTAAATTCATGTGTGTCCCTTCATATGTAGATTATAAATTAACCAATATTCTTTCAACAATCATCACACATCTAAATACATTTGAAACAAGAACTAATTTATAAAAACTATGAAAATTTAACCAAGAAGTACGCTTAGCTTGGTGTGGGGGCCCTCCACCCTTGCCTTGCACACTTGAAGAAATCTCAAATACAACAACTCCAGCAAATCAACCAAGAATGAACAACAAATTGAAATGAAATAGGTTCTTCAATTAACTTTTAGTCTTCAAAGACTCTCAAAATCATATTACATAAATTCTACATTGGATTTTAGAGATCTGTGGTTTGTGCTTTTTGAGTCTTTGATCGGAGAATCCACAGTAAGAGAATTTTTACACCAACGTTTCGAATCCCAAATGGGATCCATCATCAGGGTTAAGAGAAAGATTCTCTTACTGTGGATTCTCCGATCAAAGACTCAAAAATTCTACATTCTTAAGCCTTCAATAGTCTTGGCTTAGATAGAGAAATAATAAACAAATTTGACTAAAAAGTCTTTAACAACCTTATCTATCCTAATCCCATCTATCCTGGTTGAATCCATCCATTCAGTTACACAAAATTTGGAAAAATCCCCAAAATCACTAATTTTGGCCTATTTCCTAGGGAATTTTTAGACAACAGGTCATGTTTGACTATAGTTGACCGGGCCCGTTTTAGCTCGGCTTGACCGAACTAATAGGTACATGTTCACTCTTAGTTCCCAAGCATTCTAGAAATGTGCTCAACTCGTGCCCATGTGTCCTACAAGTATGACTTCAATGGAGCAACTACATGAACTTTTAGTCTTATCCAAAAATGCACTTAAAACACAATTTTTGCAAAAATATCTAAAAATTAGAAAACATAATTTATATACCTGAATATGCATAAATTTGTAAAAATAAGGTCTATATGGATGGTATATGGTTGAAAATGATGGAAATTAGGTGTATTCTAATAAGCAAAATTTGATCAAAATCCAGGGCCAACAACTAACATTATCCAGATTCAGGCAGCACGGTGAAACAACCGGCCCAGGGGCAGCTTGATCCATTTGTTTGTAACCCCTCACCTATAAGACAGTCCCCTTAGTGGTCTGAAGGAGATTCATCACACCAGGAGTTAGGGGGATCAACCATGGGAGATGAAAATACTCAGAAAGATGGCATTGTTACTGCTTTTTAGTTCCCGATACAAGAGACAAGAGGTGAAGATGCTATGAAAAATATTCCTTTTTCGTCTTTTCCATCTTTTAAGGGATGGATGTAGAAGATCTTGATACTTTTTTTCTCAAATTTGATGTTCTATGTAGAAGCTATGATTACACCTCAAATGCTCAGAAGCTGAAATTATTTCCTGCTACTCTAAAAGGAGCATCATTGAGATGGTTTATGGGACTGGGTACTGGTACTATCTGGACATGGAATGGGATGAAAGAGACATTTCTTTCTAAATATAAGGACTATAGATGAACCAGATATTTGAGGAAAGAAATATTCAGGATAACATAGAAGGAGGACGAAATCCTAGAAGATTATGTGGAACGATTCCATTATAATCTACAGAGGTATAAATTTAATAATCTAACTCGATAAGTTTTGAAGACCATATTCATAAGGGGCATGAGAGATGACTACCTGGAACACCTGAATTTACTAGGAAAAAGGTACATCACAAGAAACATTTGATGAAATAATAAGACTCTGTATAAGGAGTTCAAGAGGATCGACTAAAGGAAGAAGCTCAATATGTGATCCTTCGGTCCGAATACAAAAATCTGCAATTGGAGGAGTAATCAGAGCAGAGATCGGGAATTTATTTGAAAATTTCAAAACCAATCTCCTCAGTACTTTATCTGCTCAGATAATGATGACACAATTCAAGAAGACACAAGGGGTTGTTGACACAACTTTAGCTGTGTTCTGTCCGAAATGCAGAAAGAAACATCCCCTGATGGATTGTGAAATGAACAACATCAACTTGTGTAATATTTGTGAATTGGAACATTCTATAGGTCAATGTACAAAGCTTCCCAAACTGAATGCAGTGCTCAGAGAGTCGAGTGAAGAAGTTTAGTCTTCCAATTTCATCGGCCCCAGGATACCATGGCAACCATGACCCCCAGGTATGTCTCAAGATTTATCTCCTTTTAATTTTTGGAATAATGCATATAATGCTCAACAATATCCATGGCAGTACTCTACTCCTTCTTCAACACAGTTTCCTTCGCCCTAGAATTAGTGGTCTCCCTCTCCACCTATTCAATGTCCTCCATCTCAACCATATCCTTGGAGTCAAAGTTGGAGGGGGAATGCCCATACCCAATCCCCTCTGCATTGACTATGCAACAATAGTTACAATTTCCTCCTTTCCAAACTCCTCTTCCTACACGACTTGTGCGACCCTGATTACCTGTGCAACCTAACCCTAATCGAAATAATAAGGCAACCCAGAGCATAGAGGCTCCAACTACGTTCCAGACTTATCTTATCACTTCCGCTAGACATAATGAAATTGAACTACGGTCGGGTAAGGTGATTAAATCAAACTTCTACCCTATCATCACCGAGGAGGAATGTGAGTCTTCCAGAGAAGATATGGTAGATCTTGAGGCGGCTGTTACACCTGTAACAATCGATGTAGGATGGACTATTAAACCTGTAACAACCAACCCGAGAAGAATTATTGCTCCTGTAATAGCCTGTAGAAATTTTGAATAATATGATACTTATTCACAGAGATTATCCTGATTATACACTATTTGCGGAATCATGCATAATACATAACCTCCTCTATGTTGATCATCAATTTTGCAGTATTAAGAAATAATCGCATGCGCGCATTGAAGCATCAATCACACATATCAACACAGTGTGTACCCAGGGAAAGCATATAGCTGAAAACCCCCAACTATCTGTATATTATATTGATTGAGAACATGTAACAATACATAGTACAATACTCCTCACAAGTACTCAGTACTATCTCCACCTGTTACACACAAACTAGCTCAGATCTGAATCAATCAGAGGTTCAAATCTCCTTCGCTGCTTGCCTGCCTCCATTGCGCAATCCTGCATCAGAATACTGATGAATGAATGATCCAAATTCATATTTCCCTTGGATATACCACTCAATCCTCATTGGCAATACTCAATCCATTGATTGTGCAAATCACATGGACAACTATAGTCACAACTGACAGTTGTCTTGCCCTTTCACTCATCTCTAACACTTGTCTCCACTGAACTGTCCATGCATTGAGTTACTGAATGTATTCTTCAGTTGCTTTATGGTTAATAATTAGTGAATTTAATTAATAATTAATTCACACCACTCATCATTAGTCTATTTGTCATTTAGACTAACTACAACTAGTTCAACTAAGTCAAACTGAACACAACTCCATCAAATCCTCATTCAACTCCACCAAACTCAATCACTTGAGTTCTAACTGAAGTCCTTCATGCAATAACTCAAGTAACCCATAAGAAAAGTGTATTTCCTTCTGGCAGTTGCATGTGCCACATCCGTAGCTTGAACTGAAGTGCTCCAAGAGAATAAGATAATGTTTATAGTCCAAATATTATCAAGAGCTAATAATATTCGACTGTTCTATATTTAGACTAGTAGTCTAAAAATAGACTCCGCCCATATGTCTAAAAATAGAGGTCCATCTATTTTTACCAACTTGACCAATCATCCACAACTAGCATCCTGCAACTCATAGACCATAATCCGTATGTCTAAAAATAGACTTTTCGCCAAAAACAGCCTGTGGGCCCACTTAGTGAAGGCGACTTCTTTCCACTAAGCTCCATCATCTTGTTGCATTCTCAACATAGCAAACTCGAGTAAAGTTGATGCACCTATAACATCCGATTCGACTGTTATGACTCAGGATCCTCCGTATCCCCAAAGATTAATCAAGACTGGAATGACTTCACAAATTGAATCTGATTTTCTTAGGGTGTTGCAAAACTTGCACGTACAGATTCCTCTACTGCAATCTCTTATAGAAGTACCTATCTATGATAAAACAATACGAGACCTGTGCATTAGAAAACCTAGAAGGAAGCCTAAGGACCCTACTACCATACATGTGATGGGAAAACTGTCCAAATTGATGACTGATCAACCTCTCTTAACCAAGTATAATGATCTAGGGAACCCTACGGTTACTATGCATATTGATGACCAATCCATAACTAATACAATGATTGATCTAGGGGTGGCCATTAACGTAATGAAAAAGGACATTTTTACCACCCTGGGGCTACATGGGCTTAGACATACGCCTACCATGCTTGAATTAGCATATAAGTCCCGTGGTAAACCCGAGGGAGTATTGGAGGACTTAGTAATAACAATAGCTTCCTCAAGGTATCTGGTTGACTTTCTTATCTTGCAAATCAAATCCAACCAAAGAGGACATCCTTTGATTTTAGGGAGACCTTGGCTAGCCACTGCAGATGCATTTATAGGGTGAAGATCTAGGTCTATGATGATTTCAGATGGCCAGGCTACAAATAACCTTAATCTTTACCCCTAAGCAAAACCAAATATGGATTTGATCAATCCCTAGTGATATGAATTTGAACCTGAATCATATCTTTCCTTACTACTCCTTACCCTTGGAAAAGCTTAGTATTTTAAGGATGATAAAACTGCAACACCGCATGAGCCCTGCACTGAAGGAGGTAGTGAAAGAAGAATTGTAGAAACTCCTAAATGCTAACTTCATTTATCTAATATTTGATAGTCAGTGGGTGTCTGTGCTTTTCATCGTCCCAAAGAAGAATGACAAGTGGAGAGTCTGCGTGGATTATAGAGAACTTAACAAAGGCACTCAAAAGGACCATTTTCCTCTACCGTTTATAAAACAGGTCCTTGACACCCTCTCTGGGAAGAAGTTTTTTTTGTTCTTAGATGGGTTTAGTGGTTACAATTAGATACAAATTTCACCAGAGGATCAAGATAACATGACCTTTACTTGGCCTTGGGGAACTTTTGCATACAAATTTCTCCCTTTTGGACTCTACAATGCACTAAAAACTTTCCAGAGTGAAATACTGGGAATCTTCTTTGATCTGTTGAGTAACTATCTTGAAATCTTCATGGATGACTTTACACCTATTGTGATGCCTTTGAAACAACATTAGTTAATCTAGAAAAAGTATTGGAACGTTGTATATAGAGTAATGTTTTTTTGAGCACCGAAAAGTGTCACATGATGATGAATGAAGGGATCGTGTTGGGACACTTCATTTCTACTGATGGGATCAAGGTAGACCCTGCTAAGATAGAGGTAACATTTAAAATCCCAACACCCAAGACACAAAAAGAGGTACATAGTTTCTTGGGGCATGTGTGGAATTTGTGTGGACAGGAAAGTGTGAGCAAGCCTTTTTGAAGCTGAATTATTGTGTATCAACAATCCCTGTTTTGCACGGACCAAATTGGAAACTGTCGTTTCACATAGCTACAGATGCATTTGACATTACTGTGGATGCTGTTTTGGTCCAACTGGAGGATAGGAAACCCTAAGTTATTTATTACATAAGCAAGAACTTGACTCCATCTGAGCTCAATTATACAATGACTAAGAAAGAATTCCTAGCAGTAGTGCATGACATCAACAAGTTTCGACATTACATCAATTGGTATCAAGTATTTGTACACACTGACCACTTTGCCATTCGTTTTTAATGAATAAGCCAATTACCAATGGTAAGATTACATGCTAGTTATTGTTGTTACAGGAATTTGATATCACAATCTTAGACAAACCTGAAAAAGATAATGTAGTAGATGATTTCCTTTCTAAGTTAACTATTGATGACGATTGCATTCCTACTAAGGATTCTTTTTCTAATGAGTATCTTTTTGCTATTTCTACTCACTTATCATGGTATGCAGACACAACCAATTATCTTGCCGTAGGAAAGTTCCCACAATACTTATCCTCCAAGGAAAAGAGAAAGATCATACAACAGAGTGCTACTTATTCCTGGATAGAGGGGAATATATATCACACTGGACTAGATTTTTAGATCAGATGTTGTGTCAGGGAATATGAGATTTTTGATATCCTTAAAGCTTATCGCGAGGAACCTTGTGGAGGGAACTTCGCAGACAAGCAGACATGATACAAAGTCCTCTCAACAAGATATTACTGGCCAACAATATTTCAAGATGCTAAGAAGTTCGTGAAAGGGTGTGATAGCTGTCAGAGGATGGGCCAACCGTTGCAATCAGATAAGATTCATTACAGCCTCAAATAGTCTTAGAACAATTTGAGAAATGGGCCTTGGATTTCGTGGGACCAATTAATCCTACATCTTTATAGAAGTCCTACATCTTGATCTGCATGGACTATGTCACAAAATGGGTTGAGGCAAGAGCACTAACCAAAGCCATGGAGTAGGTTGTTTCAGACTTCTTATTTGAAGACATCTTTGTTCATTTTGGGATACCCAGGGAGATAATGATAGATGGAGGGCCCCACTTTACATCTCACTTGATCCAGAAGTTGGTTGAAAAGTATAAAATCTATCATAGAGTCACTTCACCTTATCACTCACAAGCAAATGGCCAAGTGGAAAGCACCAACAAAGTCATTGAAGGGATCTTACCAAGACTATGGCTAGCCACTGAAGGAATTGGGCCAATAAACTTCCAGAAGTGCTGTGGGCATATAGAACTATATGGAGGAATACTATGATATTCTCACCATACGAACTTGTGTATGGTAAAAATCCCTTATTCCATATAGAGTTCGAAATCAAGACATTGAGAGCATCATTGCAGGTAAATATGGATTTGGCTACAACATAAAAACAACGGTTGAACCAACTCAATGAATTGGAGGAGAAACATTTGGTTTCTATCTAACAAACAGAGATTATCCAACAACAGAGAGCTAAGTGGCATGACAGGTTTATCAAAAAGAAGAAATTTCAGAAAGGAAATTGGGCTCTCTTATATGATTCGAGATTCAAGGATTTCAAGGGTAAGCTCTGCATGAGATGGATAGGTCCCTATGAAGTTGATGCAGTCTTTGACAATGGGACTGTGAATTTGGTTACCATTGATAGTGCGAGGACACCATTACTTGCTAATGGTCACCGTCTTCGGTTATATCATAAACCTGCTTCAAGGGATTCATTTGTTAACATTGTCATAGATTCAGACCTTCATATTACAGGAGCAAGGGAAAACCCCCTCTGTGCTATCAAAATTTTAAACTTTCCAATAAGTGTAACAACTGAAAACCAACCTTGGTTGGCAAGCTGTTACACCCTGTTTTTATATAATATATATATATAATATTAATAATTAATAATTTGATTGTGAAAACCTCTTTTTAGGGGCGTAGACAGACAATATTTTGTGACAGTTGAAAACCACTTTGTGGTGGCTATTACACACTTTCATTAAAACAACATTTGTCATTTCATGCATATCTTAAAATAATGTTGTTACAAGCCTACTTTTAATTGTTTGTTTGTTTGTTTGTTTGTTAGTTGTTGTTGTTTTTATTTATTTATTTATTTTTATTTTTTTTTGTGGAAACTAATAATAATTTTTTGGAAAGGAGTACGCCAATTGTCTTGGTTGTTACAAATAACTTACAAACCATGATCCAAGTGAATCTATCCGTCGTGATTTACAACATTCATCACCATGATTTAGGAGTAATTGTCATGATTACCGGAATTAATTACGCACACCTTGTCACCAATTTCTTCTTTCCGCGTCATACCAGGTACGTCATGGAACGGTAATATTAATGTCCTCTTTTATTTAGAAATTACGGAAATTGAATTTGATATCCTTTTTATGGCTGAGGACGACCGTCACACTTAAGCCGGGGGGAGGGCGAATTACATCATGACTTGTGCATGACCTGCGAATTTTAAAACTGGAATTAAAGAATGATGATTTTGTAACCATTATCATTTATAACCACAATTGTAAAATTTTATGACCAATCATGCTGAAAAGGGAATTGTACCTTAGAACAAATCTTCCATAACTCAGCATTAATAGGGAAGTAATATTGCGTAGTATGAACCCTGATTTGAAATCCCTGCCCTTAACTTCATTGTGTCACCCTACCATCACTCGCCGCTGAAGCGTTGTATTCTCATGCAAAACTCTCAGAGAGAAGTGGAGGAGAACAGTTTGCAGAGCTAGAACAACTGAGCATTGTGCCATTACTTCATAATTTATCAAAGAAAAGAAGAGAGAAGAACAACGTGTTGCAACAACACAGAGATGGGTGGGGCTGCAGTTTGACATGAACCAGACTCAACCGAGGCATTGGAAAATTGTCTTGAAGCATGCCAAATATTCAAGGATGTAGGTTGGTTTGGATTTTTCCAAAGGCTGGAGGGATTAGATGAAACAATTGCTATGGAATTTGCCAAGAATTTGAATGAGTATCAAACAAAGGTCAGGGGGTTGCACCTGGAAGTCATAGAGGAGGTAATTGCTTGTGTGACAACATTTCCAACCGAAGGCAAGAGGTGGTTAGACAGAAAGATCAATGCCCCCTCTTTGAAGGAATTTATCCAAGGGGAAGAACAGCTGGAAAAGAAAGGAAGAGGAATTGATAGGTTATCGCTTCCCCATCCATGGGAAGATGTTGCCTTTTACCTCTTTAAGTACATCACCTGTGAGGGAAGGGAAACAACTATATTTAATTATCACTTCTCGTTGTTGAATCACCTCTAACATCAACATATGATAAACCTACCATATTTTCTAATGAGCACCAGTATTGCAGCAAGAATGCTGCAACTCCTGGGGCTACCAAATTTACTTTATCAACCTGAGGTTCGTATAAACTTGGAGGTGACAGTGTTGTAGACACAAGTAGATGCAATGGGTCCACGCTTTGTCATTGCTAAGCTGGCGATAGACCACTATGGTTTCTCAAACCAACCTTCTATTGATTCAAAAGGAGCTTTATTACCAATGAGGAAAGGGGAAATTTGCACCAACTGAAATCTTGTCTACTGTAGTAAGGAAAGACTGAAATCAAATGCTCAAACACACCATTCATCTAACTAACTACTAAGAGGTTTTTCTTCAAAAGAATACGAAGTTAACATGTGTTTAATCCTACTGTCCTAGGCATGCAATCTGAAATACCCAAACATTCTACTGTTGTGCATGTAAATGAACATAATAAATCTTTTTTCCTTTTTGTCCTTTTTGTGTGAAAATGTGAATGCTAAGTCCTCTTAGTGATGTGGCAGGTAGGTTAAAGATGGTGGTGAAAGGTCAGATGGCTTGGGAGGCAAGTATGGGTCTTCTCCTATATTTGTGGATGCTTTTTCCATAATTCAGCCTCAAAACAAGCCACTACAGGTCATTCTACAGGATGTCCTAATTCTTCCTATATGATGTCCTAATGCTCCTATAGGATCCCCTGTATTCCTACAGGATCCAACCAAGAGCAATAGGAGTGATTTGGAAGGTGGTGTAGGGCTTAAGGAAGGTGCATGGTGGGAGAAATAAGGCAAGGGGCTGACTAAGACTTCTTCAAAGCTCAAAATAGAGTTTGTAAGATGGTTGGATTTGCTCAACAAATTTGGAAAGTTGTGCTTATGTAAGGATGAATTGTTTGAGGGAAGTATTGGAAAAAGTGATGATCATGAATGGATGAGGTTAGGATGGGGTTTCTGGTCATGAGATCTCCCTTCACTATTGGAACTCCTGCATTGCATCAATCACTAGCATTTATCCATGAATCATGTCAAATAAGGAAGATTTTCAATCAACTAAAGAAAACAAAATTTCATTATCTAGTTGCCTAGTTTATGCATGGAAATACTTGCAGAATAATGTGAAACACTATGAGATATAATACAAGGCTGAAGATATCAGAAATTACAATTGAATCCTATTCTTGAAAACTGAAAAGATGCTGGCCTAAGTAGCAAAAAACCCTAAATTCCATAAGAAATCAAAATTCTGTCTTTGCGGGCTGCATAGGAGTTATTTCCTCAATCCATGGTCCATGAAGGGAAGAGTGAGGCCAAAGGTACCTACTATCAACTTTTTGTTATTCCTTTATCTTTCTAAGCTACTACTAAAGGAAGGCACAAATGGAAGAAAACTAATCAAATCCACAACTATTGCAGTGAAATAGTGCTAAAACCAATTCAACCATTAATTTATGAAATCAACTAAGTATCAAATACAAGAAGAGGAGCCTTTGCTGCTAGGGTTGGGCCCTAACCCAAGAGCTTCAACCCTCTGATTCAACTCAGTGATGGATCAAGGAAATTCTCAGTCTCATTAACATATCAGGAAAATTACATAGCAATGTCTTCCATAAGTCTTGAACTCGAAAATGCTTAGAGCTCTTACATAAAAAATCTGAATCCTAATGAGGCTCTTGGCCTCCTTATTTATACAACTGAAGTCTCCAATGACTTTGTTGGACCCTGTTTTTGTCTCTACTCATACACTTTTGATACTACTTTTTGAACTGTTTTAACCTACAATCGAACTCTTTTCATGTCTTTTTGACCTCCTTGTGCTTGGACTATACCCAATTCTTATCTAAGGTAAAAGCATTACAAATGGTGTTGTTTTAGCTATTTTGATGATCAATATTGGGAAGTTGAATGTGTGCTTGTTTGTTTACTAGTCATTATGGGTGATAGATGTGAATTGCTTTCACAGGGACCCAAGACTTCAACATCAAAAGCAAATTTTACACTTAGAAATGGAACTGCACTTAAGGCAACAATCCAGAATTGCACTCTAGGAAATTGCACTTGAATATTTGCACTTAAGGATGAGCATGATGGTCAACATGACCTCATCAAATTAAACGACGCATAGCCAACTTTCTACCTCCACAACAGAATTCTATCTCATCATTTAAAACTTGTATGGCAAACTGTTGGGTGCTAAGCCTGGAATAGAATGGAAATTTGATTGGCATCTCCCTGATCTGATTTTTACTAAATTGTAATATGTAAAATGGATTATAAATCCTGTAGAAACAGTGTCGAACATTATACACGCATGCATACTAAAGGATTCAAGCTCTTTTTTTATTGTTCTATGGATTTTATCAAATGAAAATTATCCTGGATTTGGTTTTGTGTTGAAGGAGAAATTGTGTTTTATGTAAATGTTTAATATAGTCATCCAATTCTCTCCATTTTTCTGTAAGTTTCATACCTGGTAGTGGCAAGGGCCCACCACCATTGGGAAATTTAATTCCGTAGCTAGTAGTCGATTTGATTACTTTAAGTTTAATTTATTCTTGGTGAATTATTCTAAAAAGAATTTAAATTTAGTTTCTAGTGTTTGATTGATTTGTTTCCAAAGCTCTGAATTCATTTTTCTTACCTAACAATGTTCTGGCATGTGTGACATATTTTGTTTTGGTTTTTGAGTGAGTTAGTTTTCATAAGATTGGATTTGGTTATATGGAAAACGAGTAGATTAATTAATATTTACAGTTGATTGGATTGCACAATTCTTTACAAGTTGATCCCAAACAAAAACACATTTCTTTAATTTCTCTTAGGCATTCTCTATTTTCAAAGTGACTCAACGGTGAATGTAGTAGCCTCTGTTCATTGCATCTTCAACCCAACACGTTGATGCTTTACTTCTTTTTAAAAATGCCTTTCCTAGCCTTTGAGTGATCATTCTATTTCTTGCTACATAGTAGTGTTTCCCAATTGTAGGCACAACCCAAGTCACAAGCCTGAATTACACAACAAGTGCATTGCATAACAATCATCTCAATTCCTCCATAAAAGTCCGATTATAGATACTGATATGAATTCAAGAGATAATGCATGAATGTTGTGTGTGAGATTTATACAACAAGATAATTAGAGTCACAGTGTGTAATATTGACTGTGTTAGGTTCCTATACCAATAGGTTTCATCTTTCATGATTGACAGTGGAAGGGCTAAATATGTTCATCATTGCAGGCTACAAAGGTTCCATATTTTGTGTACACGCTATGAAAATTAAAAAATGAAAAGAGGGTATGCCTTAAAAGAATAATCAAAAGGCAAGAAAATCAAGTGGTCAAGAAAAAAGTGAAAATGAACCCCAAACTAAAGACCAGGAAATTGGCCAGTCAAAATGCCACTTACTGTCTTTTGGGGAGTATCATGCTCTGCAAATACTGCTGCTAATCATACTTAATGGGTGGCCCAATAGTCTAAACTGGACCATGCCATGTTTAAATTTCTTTTTGCAGAATAGAGAATGTTCCCTGTCCAAACAGCTTAAGCTTGGCAGATGACTAGCTAGGTAGAGAAATGAAGGTGCCCAACTGCTTAATCTGGGTCCTTGGAAGAAATAAGGGTAGATTTTAGATAGGAGGGTAGTCAAAAGAAAAAGAGGACAATCAGGGTTTGCTAATTCAAGTGCACCCACTTCAAAAAGAAGGAAAAAATGTTAGGATTACTAGGATGGGTAAGTAGTGCAAGGTTGCAGAAATGGAGGGCCATCACTAATTGGCTTACTAAGTGCAAAGACTTATGCCACTCAGGGTATTGGCATCAAAAGCAGAGAGTGGAGGACAAGCATTGGAAGCATGTCTAATTTCCCCATTTTCCCCCAAACTTCATTTACTAACACCCCCAAGGGCCTTGAGATCTGCTCAAGTGTCCAGTCCCACTTCACTTCATGACAAACTACTGGGTCAAACCATGAAGTTTAATCAAGAAAAGAAGCCACATTTTTTTGTGTAAAAATGCTTTCTTATCATTTCATTTATCTTCAAATTCTAAGTTTTATCCCTTAGAACTTAGTCTTTACCCCTTCACTTACCTCACAAAGCCATATTGACCACTAATGTACTATTTAGCCCCCTAACTCCCCCCTTCCCTAATTCTATTTAGAATCTATGAAAAATTTCCCAAAAAATATCTATAAATACCCTCCCCCTAGCATTATAGCTATATAACCCTTCCTTGGGGAAATATTAACCTATCTGGGGTTGGTATTAACCCCTTTATCCCTAGACTATGATTTTTTCCAAGAAACTATGGTTAAATGTAAAAAATCCTAAACCCCGCCCTCATTAAACCCATTTACCCCTTTTTTCCACCCAAAACCCACTTTATTATAAAGTTTTTAAATTAAAAACATTTCTAAAGTGGGCGCCTAACCAGTAAAACCCAAAATCCTAAAGTTTTATATCCCCCTGCGCCCGATTTAATTAAATCTATTTAAAAATTGAGCGGGTTCCCCTTACACTAATACGACGTCATATCATATTCGCCGCCCACCGCACGATCATCGACCC
>APFE030817019.1:870-37751 GCA_000404065.3 Pinus taeda | reverse complement strand
GTTTTGAGGGAAATGGTTCAGTAACTTCTTCAACGGTTACTTCATTTGTAACTGAATCAGTTGTGTCATGTGGCTCTGCGACTATGGCTCTTTTGGGCTGCAGGCTATCCTTTGTTTTTTCAGGCTATGTTACATTTACAGTTCTGCTTCTTAGCTTGTATTACTTATGAACTTCATAAATCACTGTGTCATAACCTTGTTTAAAGTCAAATGACTCACCTGACTTGGTTTGGAACTGCTTAATGTCATCATCCTTATGATCTTCTTAACTCAGAAAAACTTGATGCTCATCATTCAGGCCCATCAGGTTAATATGGGTGTCATCTACTTGCTCATTTCAAGTGGATGCTTCAGTATAGTTTTCCTGGAGTGGAGGTCTTATCTCTGGATCAAAACTGGCCTTGCCAACGTTTGGGTTTTGATTTCTCCTAAAATTGGGATTCCTGATAGGGTTATTTTGTGGTGCTTCCCATGATGACTTTCTCTCAACTGATTCTACTCTATCCCCCAACCTCTTCATACCAGTGAGCATTGCATCCAGTTTCTGATCAAAGGCTGAGGGTTCTTCTTTGAAGGTGGTTCTCTTTTCCAATCTTTCCCTGTTTCTTTTGGCAATTAGGTTAGCCTCTACTGTGACAGCAACTTTTTGGGCATCTTCAAGGGTTTCAGGGGCTCTTTCCTTTAACTGATATGCCATATCAGGATCAAAACCATCAGGAAATTTGTACAAAGCTAAATCGGGAGGAGGTCTTAAATTCTATGGTATTGCGTTATATACATTGTTGAATCTTGCACAATACTCCAAAATGGTCTCTTGAGGACCTCGTTTGATTGTATCATATTCACCCAGTATGTGCAAGGGATCTTTCTTTTTTTTCCCATATGTTAGTAAAGGCTTGATAAAGCTCATCGGGAGTTGTTATGGTATTTACAGCAAGTGATCTAAACCAGGTTCTTACATCACCTGTCAGGCTCTGAACAAAAATTCTCATTCTCACACTGTCATCATCTATTTCATAGTTCTCAAAATCATCTTGCATCCTTTTAGCATGCTGAATAGCTGTGAAAGGGCCAGTGGAGTCAAAATATGAGATTTTGGATTGGTAGTCCTGAGGTAGAGCTGCAGCATTAGTAGGTAACTGCAGGGGTGCATATCTATTAGCCATATTTGTAGGGTTTATAGGATTAACAGGGATAAATGGGACAACAGGAACGATTGGTACAACAGGGGTAATAGGTATGGCAGAAACTAAAGTGTTGTTCAAGGGAATATGTGCAGTGGATGAAGGTGTGAAAGGAGAGCTTTGAGATGTAGATGGTGAACTAGGGGAATCAGGGGTAGACTGGAATAGAACCTTGATTGGAGTAGGAACAGGGTTAGGGTAAACTGTCTTAGGACTCAAATCAGTAGGATTTTCCTGCCCTTGCTGCTTCCTAATGATTTTAGGGATTGTGTTAGGGTTTTCAAAAACAATTGGTGGTCAGGATTTGACCTTGTATACCATGGATTCTTCTTGGGAGCCAGCTTTTGAACTTGTTTTTTGAGTATTTTTGGGAATTTTCTTGTATCTGCAAGGACCAGACAAGATTTTGGAATGGATGTGTATATCTCAAAGCTAGCATGAAGATTGACTGAAGTAGCTTTTATCTAAACTTGTTAATGTAAAACAGAAACAGTTTTGAAGGCTTCCTAGCTGACATTCAGGCTTCATCTGTAGCTTTAGGAAATATACAGCAATTAGAAAATTCTGAGGAAGTCCCCAGTGGAGTCACCATTTATGTTAACACCCAGGTTGTTCCCTATGACTCCCAAGGGAATATGGACGGGGTAACCACTGACCAAGCTTTAGAGTATAGGTCCTAGCCTACCTATAATCAGAGAGGGCTCTCTCTTTAAGTTTTAGCTCTGTTTTGTGAAGATTTTAGGCTAGTTATAAGTTTCAGTTTTTTGCTTGAGACTTTGGTTGTGAACTGTTGTTGTGAGAAGGGCATGAAATGTGCGAAAGATGCTAGTCCATTGGGCATATGGAGTCAGAAATCTGAGACAATCCTGGTGCCTGTGATGGAGAAAGTTTTACTGCAAGGCTAGATGGCTATTCTTAATATAAATTCTGATTAGTGAGTGAAACAGTGGGAAATGGAATTATGGACAATGTGATAACAATTTGAACAACAATTTCTACTTAGTAGCATACATGAATTATTAAATAGTAACTGTGAAATATTCAGGGTTTATTGGAGCAGTTAAGAATTCCAATTAAACAGCTGAAGTCATAGAAAACATTTATAGTAAAGACAGATTGAGATCAGGGTGTCTCCATGGACAAATCCTGAGCTATTCTTTTTCTTTCTTCCTAGATTTAGAACAACATATGAGAGATGTGAGTTAAAAAAATAATAAAACATTAACAGAGATAGAGAACACTTATTATATTAAGCCATAGCACTAGAATCCTATAGCATTCAATGGTTCCAAGATAGCATTCATCAGTAAGACCCAATTCCTGTAAACTCCAAGCTTTTTTTATATTATTCTTCCGGAAATTACAGCCGAGTTCTCCTTTTTAACAAGAAAAAACAACCCCTGCAAGCTTATGTGAGGGGGAATATATACAATCGGTTTTTACAAAATATCTGAACCACTGAGTCACTTGATAAATTAAATACGCTCACCAACTTTACAAAATAGCAAATAAGGAAGTTATTGCTACCCTAAATATAAAATAAATAGTCTTTAATTCTGTCAGAAATCTTCTTGACCTTTGGAGGCCACTGAGTCGGTTGAGCATTCTACATTAATGCTAACTGATGTGTCTTTATGCTTTGTCATGTTGTAGCTTTCTCGGCCCTATTCCCTGTAGATTTCAGTGTTGCTTTTAGTGGCCGAATCTTCCTGCTGAGTTGGCTCATTCCACTCTTCTCCAGTCATAGTGTATGCATCACATTTTCTGAACATGATGACATATGTTTTTTGATGAAAACACTTTGATGAAAGCCTCCTGTTTATAGCAACAACTGTATCATTTTGGTCCACCACTCCTGTGTAGGCAATTGATGTCTCAAAATTGCATCTAAGGTTTCATCTGCCTCTGTATATTTGTAGAAGTTTGGAGGCACTTCAAACAAATGTCTGATCTCATTCATAATAAAAAATAAGTTCTCTACTCTGTCATAGAGACTTTGCCCATATGCTGGCCCTGTTACCTCTGAAGTACTTGATCCTTGAGTGATCTAATTGGTGGCAAATGTGTTCACCCTTTTTGCATAATTCTCATGTGATAGTAGTCTCCCTGCGCTGTTCAGCAAGCCGGGAAGACCTCTGCCCTGTAATGCTGCAAACTTATCCATGAATTTGTTGACTTCTGTTTGCATGTCCTGGCTTCTTCTATCCAATGTTTGTACCAGGATTTTCAATGTGAGGACCCTCTTTATCAGCTGGATGGTTTCAGTTCTGTTGGAGATTCTTGTTGCTGCCAGCTGAGGACCTGTGCGGTTATTAAGAACGTTGATCATTCTGTTAGCTATCTCAGGCATACTACCTAGAGATGCCCTTGCTCTATGGACTTCCTTGTGTGCTTTGCCTATGAGCTCCATTTGCTCATGGTAGTCTCAATATATCTATTATTGATTGGCCAATGTTGGCCCACAAAACTGTCTTGACCTCAGCCACCACTTTTTCAAGGGTGAGCGCTTTCTCCAGCTCCTTTATCTTCTCTTTGAGAGCTTTTATTTCTCTCCCTTTTTCAGCTACATTCTTCTTGGATTTGTCATATTTTTCATTTAGCTTAGCTAAATTCTCCTTGGCTTCATTTAGCTCTGTCATCTGGGCTTCTAGGATCTTGATTTCACTCATCAACTTCTGCATATCAAGGCTCGGAGCCTGCTCTGAGGTTGGCGCTGGTGCTGATGTTGATGGAGTTGTCTGCCCTGTGGGAGGAGCAGTAGTCTGTGGGGGCTCCTCAAGGTTTATGATCTCTGGAGGGGGCTGAGAAGTTTGACCTCCTTCTTTCTGCTGTAGGGCTGCCTGCAGTACAGCCTTTGTCTCTTCCAGCTTCCCTTGTGTTTGCACTAGCTGCTTGTGCAGTCCTAGCAATGTTGCTACATCCTAGTCCTGTCTTTGCTGGGCAACCTCTTCTGTTTGAGGGTGAAGGGTTGCTGGGATTTTAATCATCTTTCTTAGAGTTGCAAGGTCTGCATCTCTTATTTTCAGCAGCGTTTGTATAGCTTTTGGATCCTTTGGGTCATGCCCAAGCTCTATGATTATATCCTCCAAAGACCTGATCATGTTGTCTTTGGCCTGAGAGGATGCCTTCTCCAACTCAAGTTGGGCAGCTGTATTGTTCGGGTTGTTTTCCAACCTATTTGCCAATAAGGTTTTATCTACCAGTGTTGAATATACCATCTCACCCGTTTGCTTGTGAAGTTCTATTTGGTCCATAGGGTGGATGTCCTTGGCAAGAACCTCAAGGTTGGTTCTTATATAGTCTGCAGCTGACTGTGGCTGCAGCATGGTTGGCATGAAATGACTCATGGTCATTTTCCCTTCTGTTATGTCGTAGGCTGACATAAGCCTCTGCTGATTGGTAGGGGCCATCTTAAGCAACTGGTTGTAGATCTAGAGCTTGAGTGGCTCATTTCTCCTTTTAATGTCGATGAATTGTTGCTTGATGCCTGTCTCAGCTCTCCTTTGCTGACTTGAGGAGCTGACCTCTCCTCCAAGGGTTCTTTCTTGTTCCTTCTAAAAGGAGTTGGCAGATGCCTCCATGCTCGGTGGGCCCATGCCCAATGATTGCCCAATAGGCATTTCTTCCTCGGAGAGGGGATTCATTCTCTGCCTTTTCTCCCCCTGATTTGTGGATGTGGTGAGGGGAGTCTCCTGCTCTCTATCCCTCTTCTTTCCCTTTTCTTCTTTTTGTGGAGTTTGCAGCATTGAGGCCTCCACTGTCTTTTCTTGCCTAGGAGGCACATTCTCTTGAGCCTGTTGCTCAGTGGATATTTGGGCTTCAGCTGTTTGTTCTTGCTGTATTGGCTGCCCCTCTTTTTGCCCTTTTTCTTGCTGTTCTACTTGCTTCTCTGCTTGCTATTCTGCTATAGGAGGTGGTTGTTCCTGCTCCATCTACTTCCCTTTATCCTTGATTGATTCCTGTTGAACAGTTCTGGCTATTTGCTTCTGGGCTGTAGAGGATGAGGCAGCTACTCCAAGTTGCCTTTGATAGGAAGAGGAAACCTGCCCACAAGTTTCCAAGTCAGCCTCTTTCTTAATATTCTTTGCTTCTCTTTGTAGCATTTGCTCTCTGGTCATTGGCTCTTCTAGAGTGCCCTCTTTCCAGCTTAATGAATTGGCATATTTCTCAATATGAGGCAGTCTCACGTGAGCATAGCCACCCAATTTGTATTTTACCCTCCTGAGGAAAATGAAATGATTAGGGTCATAAGGTACCCATTGGAAACTGGTTTGTAGTTTGAGGGTCTCTAGGATCAAATCTGCTTCCTTCCATCCTTCCTCCCTTTTGTTGTATAGAAATGGGCCTAGCTGGTTCCTTACTTTTAGTTTCACCTTCTTGTTTTTACTGTGGAAATGGACAAAGTCTGCATTTCCAAACTGCCTAAAATACTCTAAGGCAAAAAGTCTCATAGGGACATATCTTGGCAGCCTATAAGGGTTTAACTCACAGCCATATATTCTGATTACTGTATGGTGTTGGTAAAAGTACCAATCACCAATGCTGTAGGCCTTTGAGAGGTGAAGAATCCTTTGCATCTCATCTGTCAATCTGGGAGGAGGGACACCCAATAACAAGGTCATAGCTGGATGGATTAAAAGGTCTATGAATTCACAGTAGGTGTAAGGTGAAAAAGATACATGATGAAAGACTGAAGACCAAAACACTACAGACCTTGGGTTTCCCTGGGCATTTAGCTTCTTGAGAGGAATAGGGAAAGCATCGGGCTGATAAAATAAGAACAAGTGATAGATGTACCTAGTGTATTTAAACACCTTTTCCCTTTCTAGATTCATCAATTGTTCATGAATCTTATTGGCAATGTATGTAGCAAAATCATAGTGCACAGCAGGAGGCATTACAGGGGAGAATATGGACAGCATGGCCATAATGGTTTCATCAACATCCTCATGTGACCCATAACCCAGGATGTAACTAATCAAAGCCACAAGCATTTTGCCCAGCTCATTGAGATATTGATATCCTATAGGAGGGGTTCTCACAGCTTCAAATTTTGGCTGAACAAATAACTGATTAATCTTGATGATTTGAGCACTAGACAGCTTGCCCCCTTTCTTTAGCAAGTCATTAATGGAGAGAGGAGTTAGGGGCTTTGCAGTGTGAAAGTGTAGCATCTCATTAATGGCCTCAGGGGTGATATGGAACAATAGTGAGCTTGAGGGGCTGAGAATGGCTCTTTGACATAGATCATAGCTGGAACGGCATTGATTTATCAAGTCTGGGAGGACATTGACTTGAGGGAGATTGTAAATGGGCAGGTTGGAGTCCCAAATCCCTAAGATATTAGCTCCACTGAGATATTGGGCTTTTAACTCATTCTGCAGGTGAATATTAAATTTGGAACTCATGGCAAATGAGTCTATCATCTGGTAATCTCTATCACCCAGGGCCTTCCACTCTAGCTCTCTGTGTGGGGCATTCAGAGGTTGAATATTCAGGGCTACTGGTGTTTCCATGGTTAAGTAGTACTTATGACTTGTACTAGAACTGGTTTCAGTGGGCAGAACAACACAGAGGGGTATTTTTGTAAAAGTAAGGCAAATTGTAAGGGAAAATGGGGTAAATTGTTGTGATAATAGTGTAAAATGCTCAAAAGAGAGTTAATTGAGAAAATGCAGGGACTAGTAGCACTGTTTTCCCGGTGAATTAGTGCAGCTCAGGTTTTAAGTCCACGAATGCGCGGAATGACTGTGAATTTAGGAAAATGTGACTAAACGTGGGCTCAGCAGGTGAATTTCGACCTTACAATTGAAAACGAATTTTGGTCACCGGGGATTTGCTGGTAAATACAAGGTTCCTCACTCTTTTTAATTCAGTTTTGGAGAATTATGGACACAACCAAGCGCGGAGGGGATGCTTTGGATAAATTCCTGGTGAATTGCCGGCAATGGTCACAAATGCAGGTGGGTTGAAGGCACCAACGGTCTTCAGGTCGATTTCTGCAGGTTGGCGATGGATGGTCGTAATTTGCATGCAGAGGTGAGCAACAGTCTTTTTGGAAAAAGTGACAAAAAACATGAATTTTGGCTAAAATATGGACTTTTTGGGTTATTGGCGCTTTTTTTGGATGACGTCAGCATGACATCATCAGGTGGGGTCAGGGTCGGGTGACGTCAGAATGATGTCATCGAGTGACGTGGTAGCCTGTGAGTGGTCCATGGGGATTGCATAGGTGGCGGACATGTCGGAGCGCTAGCAGGCAGGGGTGCTGACAGGGCACCGAGTTGAACTGATGTGGGCGTGACGTAGCAGTGACGTGGGCAGGCAGTAAAGCACAAGCGGTAAGTGGTTTTTCTCGGATCGCTCTGGATACGGTCATGGTATTGTCAGAGGGCGGCCCGAGAAAATATGGGGGTGACGTGTGGCAGAGGCTTGACGTCACCCTCTAACAGTTTCTCGGGCGGTAAGGTTCGGTGATCGGGGCCCATCCGTTATGAATGTGGGCCGTTGGATGGGAAAGCCCAGATTCGACGGTCGATGGGTTGATGAGATGCAAGGACAATACAGAATGCGGGGCAAATAAAATATTATTATTTTTTGAAATGTGTGCCCGGCGGAACATTATAAAAAGTGGGTTTTTATGGTTTTTTGTAGAGTTACGTGTTAAAATGGGATTTTACACAGGTTTATTTACAAAGAGGGTTAGGTTATTAATCCAAGCAAATCCAAGATTAATCCCAAGATTAATTTTCCAGCGCTCTTTGGGTCGCGCTCAATGTTTTAGCATTTGAAAACATTCAAAACGATACATAGAGCTATAATGCTCGGGGAAGGGGATATATAGATATTTTGGGTTTTTACCAAATTTACATAGTAATAGGGGGAATAGGGGGTATAAGGAGTTAAATAGTGATAGATTAGTAGTTAATATGAGTGAAAAAAGGTGGATGAGGGGGGTAAAATACTAAGATGTTATATGAAATCAACTTAGTTTTTAGGAAGTAGATCAAAATGAAAAGAATTTTTACACAAGAAATGTGGCTCTTAAAGAAACAAGAACCAACAAAGACTTTGACTTCTTTCATGAACATCGGTGGCATAGGGATGTTAGCCATGAATGTGATGGGGGGTAATTTGGAAGTTAGAAATGCTTCATTAAGTTGTTGTAAGACTGCTGAAATAGGAAATCTGCACTGGCACCATGTTTGTATCTTTGCTTAGGCCAGTGAAATGCCATAAACCATGCTTTCTGCAACCCCATCTACCTACCCACTCTATTTCCTAGCATTTTTTGTTACTCCAAGGAGGGTGCACTTAGACTTGCAAACCCTTCTGTGCCTTTTCTTTTCCTTTTGCTTTTTCTTTTGATTTTCTATCTAAACCTACCCTTATTGCTTCCAAGGCCCCAGATTAAGCAGTTGGGAACCTTCATTCTCTACCTATCTACTTTACCTACCAAGATTGAGCTGTTGGACAGATTTCTTTCTCTAATCTACAACAAAATTGAAACATGGCATGACCCAACTTAGGCTGTTGGATCACCCATTCAGAAGTAGGGCAGCATCAACCAAATGTAAGTATATTTCTTCCACAAGAATATGAGATCTATGTATCACCAAAGTAGATCATATTGGCACTTCCCCTGCCAATCATGAAAAATGAAACCTATTGGTATAGGTAGCTAACAGGGAGGTCCCTCATTAGTTGGATGGTGAAACCAATTTATTGTTGGATTTTCTCCAAGGAAAATCTCCCTTAAAGGCCTCTTCTAAGGACAAAAGAGGGTGGGGTTCTATTTCAGGCTGTTACTCAGCAGCAGAAGGTTACAAAAGTATGATGGTTGTCCCTAGCGTCCCCCCAAAGCCAACTCAATGGAAATTTATTTGGTCTTTTCCTACTCTCCCCAGAATTGACTTCTTTTGCTAGACTCTGGTGCATAAAAGTATCCTCACTAGAGATAACCTAAGGGAGCATGGAATGGAAGGTCCCTCCAGGTGCCCTCTTTGTTGATTGGATGAAGAAATGGCTAACCACCTATTCTTATTGTGCCCCTTTGCTCAAGAATTTTGGAAGGGTGTCTTGATGTTAGGACCTGAGACAATAGAGCTTCTAGGAAATATTCAGGACCTGCTAAGAAACTGGGCCAAGTTATCCCCATTCTGTCTCTCCAAAAAAAGCCTTCTCAAGATTGGTTGGATGTGGATCCCCAAATTCACATGCTGGAAACTGTGGTTGGAGAGGAACAACATAATATTTAGGGAGGAACCCGGTTAGAATTATCACTAAGATCAAAGCTCTGTTGGGGGAGGCCTTAGAAACCAAACCCACCATAAGAAATGGCATGATTCTGGACAGTGAGGAAGATCAATGATTAAAAGAGCTTGTTCCAAATCATCAGAATAGATCCATTCCTCTTGCTAAAGCCCCTTCTCATTGGGAAATTCATCTCGAAGGACAGGAATTCATCAAATGGAGATCTGCTTTGGATGATCACTGCCTATTCTTCGATGGGGCCTCTAAACGTAACCCAGGAAAGGTGAGTGGTGAGGGAGTTATCTTAAACCCAGGTGGCTCAACTGAGCTGTGCTTTGCTTGGGGTCTGGGGCATGAAACAAACAATAGAGCAGAGGCTCTTGCTCTATGGCAAGGTCTAAATCTAGCTATTAAGAGGAATCTCCTCTCCATCTTAGTCTTTGGAGACTCCAGACTAATTATACAGGCTATGAACTCTCAAAATATCCCTTCTCAGGTGCAATTAGCCCCCATCCTCAAAAAAATTAGACTACTATTGCCCAAGTTCCACAAAATCGCCTTCTATCATGTTCCAAGGAAGTTAAACTCACAGGCAGACTTGGCAGCCAACCTAGGCTCTCTCAGGAGCAGGAGATCTCTGTTAGTAAATGATGTTGAATCAGACTGCAACATTCCTTAATTTTGGAGTTTTTTGGGCCTCTGTTCCTTTGAGCATTTCGCTGATTCAGCTTCCCCAGACTTCGGGACCAAACCATTTTGAGTTGGCTGCTATTAGGAAACGCGGACTCATCCACAATGGAAAATTCAGAACACAATCGTGGCATTTTTGATCTCTGTTCATCGTTGGAACTCACTGTTGCGTCTGGGTAGGTGCTAGGGATTTCACGAGGGCCTCTTCAAGGCCAAATTACCGCTCTTGGAATTCTTGAACGCTATATAACACTCTGACAGACATTTCAAAAAGAAAACGCAGTGATTCTTGGGATGATCTGGCACTCTGGCGCATTGGATCTCCTCTCTACAAGCTAGGAAGCAAATCTACGTCACGGAAAGCAAAAGTAGCGGAATTTCAAGGCACCATTCTGAAACCAATTCAAGTTATTTTTCAAGCCTCTATCTGCATTCACAGTGTAACTCATTCAGTGGACTATGCAAAAGAAAAATCTTCTTTCCCCGCCGACTGTAACAAGGAAATACAGGGTTTCATTGTTAAAGTCCTTGGCAGCTGATTTGACGAATTTTAAATAAAAACTATCCGTTTATGTCAAAAAAAAGAAAATGGAGAGTGGAGCGCTTAGGGTTTGATGCTGCTCTGCAACTGGTAGACCTTCACAGACTGCATTTTTCTTCCATTAACCTTCAGCCATAAGGCAGCTACAACACAATAAGGAATAACTATCGCGTAATGGAACCCTCTCAGGGGGAGGACATGATGCCTCCCCCCACTGATACGGAAAATGGCCTGCGACAGACTGAAAATGTCAGGATGGACCATCCAGAAGATACATCAATAGAGAATGAAAATACGCCAACAAATAACAACATAAGTGAAGAACCGAGTGACGTCAAACACTTGCAAGCCAGTAGCAGTTGACAGACCCAAAATCAAGCTCCCAAGTCAGCGCATCAACACTCATATCTAGTTTATGAGGGATCATGCTTTGATAGGAAAGTTCATAGGCCTTTGGCCAATGGAGAAAGCTTTGCACAACTGGATCGTAGCCAAATGGAAGCCAAAAGGGCACATAACACTGTAGTTAGGGCCTAAGGGCTTCTTTACTGCCATTTTCAATTGTTTGGAGGACCAAAATAGGGTATTGGATGGAGGACCATATTTCTTCAATGCAGTAGGGCTATACCTAAGAGGATGGATTGAGTGCTTTAACCTAGACAAAGAAGATCTGAGCTGGGCCCCAGTGTGGTTACACCTTTATTCTCTCCCTCTGGAGTATTGGGACGAAGACTCTTTGCAAGACATTGGGAATGGTTTAGGCGAATTCATCAAAGTGGCAAAGGACACAAAGCTGAAGCGATACACCTCCTATGTGCAGATCTGTGTATACATGCACCTCAGGAAAGCTCTCCCGGACGTGGTAAGCCTCTACCATGATGATTATGAATGGTTACAAACAATAGATTACGAGCATGTACCATTCCGCTATCGAAAATGCCACGTCCTGGGCCATTTATTCTGAGATTGTCGCTCCAATATGAAATCCATGACCACCCCTTCAACGGACAAATCTGACTTGGATGGGTTCACAAAAATTACCAATCGTAGAAAGACTCATAAAAATCCCTCTACCTCCTTGCCTTCAACAAGAAATAAATTTGAAATCCTTCTCCAGTCGGAGGTTCATATTTTAGATAATTATAAACAACTTGAAGCCATTCCTAAGACTTCCGCCCATTCTTCTCCATCATGCTCAAAGAAAGCCCTCACTTCTAAGCAACCCGCGAACACCAAAATGCCCTCTCCCAGTAACGTGCAGAAAAGGACTGCTCAAGGTATGGAGGTAGATAACACTCAAATGTAGCTCACGATTGTAGATGATACAGAGGTAGAGCAGGAAATAGTATAGCACATGGAAGAGGAACCAGAGAACTTTGACATCAGAGATCTAGATATACTGGGACTTGAACAGGCTTGTAAGAAAAAGGAATATGACAAAATTCCTAAGTGACAGCTAGAGAACTTAGAAGTAATTCTCTCAAGAGAACAGAAGCAAAGATCATTAGGAATCCAAACTGGTAGTCAGTGGGATGGAAGAAATATCTTCAAAGACAACAAGAAACGAGGATGGAAAACCGATCTTCAGAGAACCATCTGCATAGGGGAGATGCCAGTGGAATCTGGAAGATATTCCAAGCTCACCAAATACTATAATCCCCTTCCCAATCGTGAATCATGAAGCTCATCTCATGGAACATCAGAGGGCTCAACATCCCGGGGAAGGGACGATTAATAAAGAACATTCTACAACAAGAAAAGCCTCAAATTCTCTTCTTGCATGAGACCAAGTGTAATTCCACAATGTTGGATCAGATCCTTGCCAAAGCGTGGCCAAGAAGGAAAGAAATGGTAGTGGAAGCCATGGGAGCGTCAAGAGGGCTAGCCATTGTTTGGGATGATAGAGCTATAAAACTTACCAACATACATGCCAGTAAGCACTTTATTCAAGCCAAGTTTCATTTAAAAGGGACAAATGTTCATGGACACTTAACTAATGTCTACTTCTCCCAGGAGGCAACAAACAAAGTAGACACACTGAACACCCTAACTCAGTTCAACTCAGAATGATCCCACCCACTTTCGATCACAGGAGGGGAATTCAACATGATTACAAGATTGGAGGAAAAAAGAGGAGGACGGATCAAGTTGGACAGTGAAAGCACACAGTTCAAAAACTACATTCATAAAAACAACCTTATAGATATGGAATTCAACAATTGCATTTATACTTGGAACAACAGGCGTGTAGATGTCCACCAAATTGCATATTGGTTAGATAGATTCCTGATCTCTAATAATACAATACATCTTCGCGAGGATCTCTTGGCCTCTATATTGCCACTCTATGGCTCGGACCATTGGCCTATTAGGCTTCACTGGCAAAGACTGGGAGACAATGTTCGTAGGCCCTTTCACTTTGAAGCCTTTTGGCTGAATCACCCTGATTTTCATAACCTGATAACAGAGACATGGAGAAATTTCACACCACCAGAAGGTGCAAAAATGTACAAGCTCCAACAAAAGCTAAAACATATAAAGGAAAAAATAAAACAGTGGAATCGCTTTACCTTCGGCAATATCTTTCAGTCGCAAAACACTCTTGAACAAGAAATGCAAAAATTACAGCAGAGAATCATAGCTGAAGGTAGATCCGAAACCATAGCAGAATAGGAACGTCAATTACAAACGCAGATCTCAGAAAGAGAAAGACATGTAGAGATTCTTTGGAGACAAAAATCAAGGATCTGATGGCTTAAAGAGGGTGAAAGCAATACAAATTCCTTCCACCATACCACTATCCAACGGAGAATGCACAACAACATTACTCTCCTCCAAAATTGACAAGGGGAACATCTAGAGAAGCATGAAGATATAGAACAGGAACTCCTCACCCACTTTCGGAGGGTGCATCAAGAAACAGAGACTGATCAGCTGTCAGCTATAGAGAAGATCATCAAGATTATTCCTAAGATCATAACTGAGGAACACAATCAAATACTCCTCAGGCCTATTTTTTTACAGGAAGTGGAGATAGCTATGCGACAACTCAAAGTTGGGAAAGCACCTGGACTAGACGGCTTCACTTTGAACTTATTTCACAGCTTCTAGGATCTAATCAAGGAGTAAGTCTGGCAAGTAGTCGAGGAGTCCAGAGTTAACAGATGGATGCTTCCATCCTTGAATGCCACCTTCATTGTCCTCATCCCTAAGGAGGAGAACAGCCAGACTCTGGATAAATTCCGACCTATTGCACTATGCAATGTATTGTATAAAATGTCTCTAAAGTGATTGCCACACGCCTCAAGCCCTTGCTTCCTCTTCTTATATCACCAGAGCAATCAGGTTACATGGAAGGAAGGCATATCACCGATGGCATAATTCTCACTCATGAAATCATTCACTCCCTAAAGCAACCAAAAAGGCAGGTATGCTCCTAAAAATCGACCTCTCAAAAGATTTCAATACTTTAAGCTAGAAATATATTCAAAAAATACTGCTAGCCTTTGGCTTTACCTCCCTTTGGGTAATATGGATTATGAATCTCATCACTTCTACCTTTTTCTCAATTCTTGTCAACGGGACCCCCTCCACCACCTTGCACCCATCTAGAGGTATCTGATAAGGGGACCCTCTCTCACCCTTTCTATTTGTTATTATGGCGGAAGGTCTTGGATGTTACATCAAAGATGCCCTTCAAAACCAACAATTACATGGCCTTTCATTCCAGAATACCCCCGCTTTCACCCACCAACAATTTGTGGATGGCAATATGTTATTTGGTCATCCTTCAGTCCAGGAAGCCCATAAGTTGAAATCAATTTTATCTGACTTTTCGGATGCCTCTGGCACCTGCATTAACAAATCAAAATCTCAAGTCTTCTTCTTTCACACACCTCCCATCACTCAAGCCTCCATAGCCAGAATTCTAGGCTTCTCGATTGCATCTCTACCGTCCAAATACCTCGGAGCTCTAATGACAACCTCTGCCTTAAAGCACTCATCCTGGAAAATTCTCCTAGAAAAACTAGAAGCCCGTATCTCTTCATGGACCTTTAGAGCTCTCAATATGGCGAGTCACCTAGTTCTAATCAAGGCAGTGCTACAATCTATCCTGCTCTACCTCTTCACGGTCCTAGCAACACCCAAATGGGTTCTTAAAGCAATCAAAAATATTCAACGGGATTTTTTATTGGGGAATATGAAACAAAAAGGAAAATGGGCTCTCGTAAAGTGGGAAATAGTTTGTCACCCAAAATCCTCTGGAGGCACTAGATTATGGGATCCTCAACATAGCAACGAGGTCATGGGAGCACGCATCTCGTGGAGATGGCTCTCGAACCCATATACTCCTTGGGCAATCCTCTGGGAGTGGATGATTTAATTCGGCTCAAAGAAGTTGGCACAGGCTCTCTAATTTGGAATGCCGCCAAAAAACATAAAGATCTAATCCAACAACACATTTTTTGGGAAATCAGGAATGGAGATAATGCGAGGTTTTGGGAGGACTCCTGGTAGAAAAGACCCAAATTGAAGGACCTACTCACGCCCCACTAGCTTCAGGATTGGGTAGAGCAACCGACGATCAAAGTAAATCAACTTTGGGAGGAATTTCACAACCAAGGTTATAGGCAATAGTTATGCTCGAACCTCATTCTTGGGCAAGCCATGCAATCCATCAAAGATAGCCTAGATACGGAACTCTCAAATAGGAAAATTCACCAATCAGATAAGAAATACATCATTAGATGGGGTTATGAAACGAGAGGTACCTTCACTTCATCAGAGGCATATCATATAATACTAAGGGACCATACTATCAAGGATATCCTCTGGCACAAAGTTTGGGAACCACCAATTTGGCCAAAAATCTCCACCTTTCTCTGGTTGTTGTGCAAAAATAGAATCCTTACTTGGGATAATCTAAGGAAACGAAGTTTTAACGGACCTTCCATTTGCCCAAATTGTAAACAGGCAAAAGAAACTAAGGAACATCTCCTAAACTCGTGTCTATTAGAAACCTGACTTTGGGAGAAGGTTAGCTTCAGATGTCAAAGAGAAGGACGAAATAAAGAGAATTCAACCAGCACTATTTGTTCTTGGGCACCTCACCCTTATCAAGGAAAAATCTTAAATGCCTTATGGAAGCTAATACCAGGTTTCCTCATGTGGACAATCTAGAAAGAGAGAAATAGCCGTATCATCAAAGACCATTCCTCTCCCATAGAAGTTCTATGGATCAATATATGTCAAAACATATGAGAAACCTTGATGCTCCAAAAGTGGCTTGATGATGATTTCCCATCCACACCACAAGAACAAAATATATGGCTGAACTGGAACCTTCAGTGGAACCATGAGTAGGTACACCTAAGGAAAATCCCTCCCTCTAGAGATACACCTGACAAATGGACTCCACCCCCACCACACATGGTACTGCTCAACTTTGATGGAGCGTCAAAGGGAAATCTAGGTAAAGCAGGATTTGGGGGAATATTTAGAAATCACAAGGGTAATGTTCTCCAAACCTTCATGGGGTCAATAGGTTGGGATACAAACAACTCAGACGAATTAGAAAGAATTTGGCAAGGACTTCTCCTAGCTTAGAACAATAGATTCTTCCCACTCATAATTGAAGGGGAACCTCAGATCTTAATTAACATGATCAACCAGATCTTATAGGGAACTCCAGTACATAAAGTGGGTAGCAGTTGGAGATTGGCAGAAAGTATGGAACAGATTGAACAGTGGCTACTCATTCATAGAGCAGTTACCATCAAGCACACTCGTCGGAATGGTAACAAAGTAGAAGACCTCCTAGCAAACATTGGTGTTGAAAGTGGTAAGACTCTTCATGTAGGAGCTCATAGCACTATAGCCAATACTCATCAATTGCAGGATTTCAATGATCTAGTGAAAAAGGAAAGGGCAAATGCAGAGGAAATGCACCTAGATGCAAGTGTCAACAACGACATTTAAATGATAAGATAGATCGTCGATGGGTTGGGAAGCCATCTGGCTAAGTGCTTCATCCTGAGAGCTCATCACAGATGGATTAGAAACACCTTGCAGGTGACATTTATTGACTTTGAAAGATGTGACAAGCTCACCTCCTTCAATACCATGGCCCCTGTAAACCGTTTTGTTACTCCTCCCCTTCTCCATGGCGTTTGTCCTCTGTAAGCGGCTGAACCATGTTTCAGAACTACTATAGGCAGTCGCTGCCTAATTCTCCCTTGTCAGGATTTTGGTAATGGTTTTCATTTTTCACATTCCCGTCATTTTCTTCTCGATTTTGGTTCGCCCACCCCTGCTCCCGCTCATTTTCGTCTTCATTCCAATTCTTCTGTTGTCAATTCAGCGATGGCTCGCCTCATGCATCGCATTCACAGTAGGCGTGGAGGTTTGTGTGGAGGTTTTAACCGCTTGTGAGATTCTACTAGTTCCACCTTTGACTCCCCAGACTCAACTACTGAATTGGGAAAATCGTTCATTAACCCCACTGATAGCTACCTAAATACTAGAAGTGGGAGAGGTTGGAGGGACAATGCTGTCCACACTGTGGATCTCCCACTTCCTCCTCTTTTTGGCCCTCACAACACACAATTTCGTTTATGCAGTTCACTAAATAGGCCTACAATCACTGCTACCATCACAATTTCTTTCAAGGAAGAGTCTGTGATGAAAGCTACTCTGTCTAGTCATGGGAACAAGCAGAACAGGGAAGAGATAGGTAGTTATGGGATCAGCAACAAGCAGCAAGGTGAAAGCAGTAAGGATCTGCATGACAAAGATAAAGATGGGGACACTAGTAAGCGACAGATGGATGCTGAAGGCACTGTAGATGCTCCAACTGTTCAAGGTCGTGTCGCATCTGAAGAGGATGATGATTAGTATCAGTTTTCCTGCCGAATTGAGGAAGAGTCAGCTCCGGAGGAACCACCAGCCTAACAGTTGGCCTCATGCAAAGGTCTCCGGATGCTAGGTGGATTCGTCTCACTTTTTGTGGTTTTTTGTCTCTCCCAAAGGTGTCTGGCTTCCAGGTGGATATGCTTCTATGATTCATGGTTTTTTGGTCTGGATGTGTTCTATCTTCATGCCAAGTGTCTTGAATTCTCTGGTTGACTCTCTACCAGGTGGAAATGGCATACTGCTACTTGGTTATGTCCCCGTCTTTTTGGTTTAGGATTACATTCCTCTTTGTTCATTTTGGAAAACCAAGGTCTACTTTGAAATAGTTATTATGGTTCAATGACTGGTTTCCCCCATAACAAGGGCAGTCTTCAAAGCTTCTTGGACTGGTTTCCCCTCCATTGGGGCAGTCCAATACCAACAATTTCATTTTGTGATGATGACTGATGCTTAACATCTCTGAGATCAGGTTTCTCTGTAACTTTTTTTTGTGTTATATTAATAGATTAGTACTACCTAGAGAAAAACACCTATGTTTAATACAATTAACAATTAAGACACAAACATATCAATTTAAGATGATATTATCTAATTACAACTGAAAAATTGACTATGACAGTGCGCCCTAAGTCGGCCAGCTTGTAGACAACTATTATCTTGTGCCTATAACAAGGTTTTCATTTTACTTACCATTCATATTATCTTATATAAAGACAATGATTTGTTGGGCTCTTTGTTTTGTGGGGGTAGTTGACTAAGAAGAACGAGACAAGTTTTACTGACAAGATTTCTCGAACATCAATTCCTCATCCGTCCCTTTCATATATGTTGATACGATTAGAGACAACTTGTATATTGTTGCATTCGGCACTACTACATGGAGGGGGACTTTAAGGCAATTTTTTAAGAGAAAAGAAATATTTTGTCTCCAAAATTTCAATATGAGGCGATAGTAAAAAAGGTAAAGGTAAAGGATTAGGGGTTTGTCTACTGGCATTCACTGAGTGGTTGGTTTACCATGGTTGTGAAGTGATATTAAACAAAGGAAAAACATTCCTGAGACACATAGCCACGGGGCAGGTGAAGCAGATTGGGGTTCGTGTGAAGAACCTGTATAAGCTAGATGTGGAAGAATGTGCTACATTAAGCACTAAGGTGGAGAAAGTGAAGGTCGTGATGTTGATGAACTTTGGCACAAAATACTTGGTCATTTGTATCATGGTACCTCAAATATTATAGAATAAATAACCACTCGCCTCTCTAAAGGAGCACTTAAGCAATAGGATATATGCAAAGGATGTACATTACAAAAGTACATAAAATCCACATTCCATGATCAGGACAACAAAGCACATGCAGTCCTAGAAAGGATCCACTATGATGTTTATGGACCTTTCTCGATAATCTACACTGTTAGACACAAATATTTTGTCATTTTTATTGATGACTTCTCACATAAGTGTTGGATATTTTTCAGGTGGAGGAAAGATGAGACATTCTCCAAGTTCATAGAACTCAAGGCACTAGTTGAAAAAGAAGCTACCAAGAAGGTGAAGTCTCAATTGTAGTGGCTGCAACACCCTCGAAAATTTTGGCCTGCACTTAAATTTTGGAGCCTAATATGGATATTGTGATCAATCGTTCCTTAGTCACTTATTTGTAAGTTGATCATGATCTCAATCCCCCCTTTTCGATTCTAAGAGTCATTCATGCTTTTATTTTTACATAGAATCTGTCATCTTTGGGCATGTGGGTTATCGCTTGTCATGCAAAGGGAGGTTTGTTTTGATTCAAGCGGAAATATTTATGAGAATGGGTTGTCCTCACCACATAGACATTTTTCAAACTCATTTCACACAATCTATCATCATCCCAAAGTCTATCATTGGAGCCACACTTGTTGTAAGATGCCACAAATGTTGTTTCATTAAGCGAAGTATGTGTTATGTGTTCTAGATGGTCTATGTTGTATTGCTAAGTTTTCAAGTGTGTGATCATAGTCAAGTTTTATCATTGTTCACATCAATTCCACTGCTCCCAAATGTAGCCAAATTTTAGAGTATCCTTATCAGCCTAGCCTCAACCAACTTTCTTGAACTGCACAGTTCACATACGTAACCCTCAAGATTTTCCCTTGCCTATTGGAATTGTGTAATGCACACAAATTCCAACCTCCCTTAGCATTCAAAACTGTGGAGTGGTTTCCTCCAATGTCCTTCCCTCAACCAGAACCCAATGTCTCAAGAAACTGTGTGGTTTTTTCCCTTGACTACCCAGTCTGCCTTGCATCTTGAAATTGCATAGATGTGTCCTCCCATGACCTCATCCAATAGTGGTTCCTTTCATCTAGCTAAAAGTTTGTAAATGTTTCCTCCCAGGGCATCATTCCGCAACGGTCACTTCTCGCTAAAAATACACAATTATGTCTCTCAGGGGCCACGAAGAAAGATGACATGATAGATGACTCTCAAGGAGCTGAGGATAAAAATAAGTAGACCAAGGAACCCAAGGTATGATAGAATATCAGGATTGCATGAAGACTCCATCTGATGCATAACCCTTTGGAGGCTAGGTATGGAAAACAAAGCACATATTTTGAAATACACCTCTTATTGTAGCTTAAAAGTTTGCTTATCATTGTCATATCAATCTATCTTCAATGAAATCCATGGTTGCAAGAACTAAAAGTCATTCCATTGTTTCCTGTGCGTGTCTTGCTGCCTTTCACTTGTTTATTACATAGCTTAGAAGATGAAGAGAAATACCACTTGTTTATTTAAGCTACAGAGGTTGTGACCAACATGATCTTACGACTAACTAGGCATGATGCAAGGCATCTTATGTGGGATGAAATATGTTTAATGATATGTATATAGTTAGTACACTCCTTTGCATTAATCCTTGCTTTGTATCTGGCATGTACCCTCACTACTTATCAAATTTGGCTACCTGCTGCTAGTAGTATCTTAGCTCTTTCTTGAAAAAGCAAGGGTAGGAATGATCCAGACTTAAACAGGAATGCACCAAATTACAGAGATAACCATAAACACAAAGATGCAGCGGAAATAATACTTCATTTCATTAATGGAAAATACTGAAATATGATTACAACCAGAAATGGAAATAAACCAGCTAGGGCGATGGCAGCTTATCTCTGAGAAGAGATGTGTGGCTACATGCCTCTGAACTGTGTTACAATGAGGCTCAAGGCCTATTTATTGTTGAGAAACAATGGAAAGACCCTTCGCATTCCAAAACCTAACCCTGGAAGATGAAACGCCAAATTGTGGGCCTCGTTTTTGGGTAAGTTGGTACATCAACTTCCCGGGGTCGCGAATTGGTCGTCTTATCTCCGTTTGACACGCATGATAGCCCGTTGGAAAGATCTCTCCGAGGACTACGACGAAAAAGATGATTTTTAGAGAGAAAAATCATTGGTGGTAGATTTCCCAAAAAACGTCTTTTAGGGCCTCAAAACAGCTCCGGAAGTTTAGGACCCGAAAAACTGCTAAAAATAGTAAATTGTGCTATAATTAACGAAACTGAAAGAAATGAAAGAATCACTAGAGGGGATCCACGTGGAATTAGCGGATGGCCACCAATATCCACCTGGATCAAGGAATTTCCTTCAACCTAATTTCTTCAAGGCTCTTCATAGAAAGTATAGAGATAAGAGAAGGAGATGTGGAATATCACTATCAAACTCTTGAAAATACTTTTCATGTTTGAACCTATTCAAACAATTAAGTTGCCACTCAACAACATTGTCAATATTGGAAGACTCAAGAAAGATCACATCTCTAGATATTATAAACTTCTTATTCACTTCATCATAGAGATGGTATGATTTGGAGGTATGACTACCCAAAGAAGATACGTTTGTGACTCCTTGCCCTAAGTTTTTTTATTTGTTGCTTAGGTATGAAGGCATAACAGGAGGAACCAAAAACCTTGAGATGCCTGACAGAAGGAATGTGGCCATACCACATTTCATAAGGAGTCTTGTTTCTAATAGCAAGAGATGGACACCTATTCTTTATATACACAACACTTAGAACTACATTGGCCCAAAACCTTATCATCTCAACATGTAAACTATGCCAAGTTCATAGATATGGAATTCAATAATGGCGTTTATACTTGGAACAACAAGCGTGTACATGCCCACCAAATTGCATCTCGGTTAGACAGATTCCTGATCTCTGATAATGCAATACATCTTGGTGGGCATCTCTTGGCCTCTTTATTGCCACTCTCTGGCTCGAACCATTTGCCTATTAGGCTTCACTGGCAAAGACTGGGAGACAATGTTCGCAGGCCCTTTCACTTTGAAGCCTTTTAGCTGAATCACCCTGATTTGCATAACCTGATAACAGAGACATGGAGAAATTTCACACCACCAGAAGGCGCAAAAATGTAAAAGCTCCAATGTTGACCTTTTGATCGCGCGTGAGATTTTGAACCGGAGCTCCTGCACCCCTGCAACCTCGCCTCCTGTGGCCCTCCGTAGGCCTCTTGCCTGGCAGCCCCTACTGCTGGGCCTCGAGTCTTCCCCTCGGCACCGCTGCAGTTGGGCTCTGCCCTCCTCCTCCGACCAGTGCTGTGACTGGCTCCCTTCTGGCCTTTCCATGGCTGGGATCGACCCCTCCCAGATGCAAGACAATGAATACCAGGCTAAGATCTTTACCTCTCTCATTTCTGAAAATACTACCATCCGAAACAAACCCACAGCTTCAAATTTCGTCAAGAAACTAGCTAACATCCCAAAAATCTCCCTTCCCCCTAGTCTGTCAAGGAAGGCAGCGATCTCTCTAGTAGAGAGAGTTCTCGTTGAACAATTTACTGGCCTGTGGCCCTCTCCCAGAGCTCTACAAAAATGGGTGGAGCTCAAATGGAATGCGAACATTCAAGGAAAAATCGAAATAATATTCTGTGGAAGGGGTTACTACACATTCCTCTTTGAAACCAAAGAAGACTGGAATCTCATCTTCAGAAATGGTCCCTACTTCATGGATTTGAGTAGTCTCTATCTGAACAGATGGTCCCCTGACTTCGACCCATAAATGGATATACCTAATGCAGTCCCAGTTTGGGTTCACTTGCCCCATCTCCCTCTTCATGGCTGGGGAGATGAATCGGTCAAAGCCATTGGGAATGCTGTTGGAAAATACATCGATAGATGCGAACCAAAGGACAACATGCACGCATGTGCAAGGATCTGTGTTGAAGTCGACTTAGGAAAGGGCCTTTCAGAAGCAATCAAGATCAAAGTGGACCAATTGTTACACAAAAAATTGTCATCGTGACTTTCTATAGTTTGTGTGAGTCCATCAACACTCATACATACCTCCTTTGCAAGTCTAAAGCCTCAGCCCTTCATTTCAAGCCTTGAAAATGGGAGAAAGACCTTAAAAATATCTCAAATCCCAGTTTTGCACTTTCTCCTAGCATTACCTGCGGTGCCGCACCAAATGGTCATGTTTCCTGCGAACCTGACCGCTTTGTCTATTGAGTAATGGGTGCGAACCCCTGTAAAAGTTAAAAAGGTGTGAGTTCATTCTTAAAAACTCATCTTGGGTCACTTCTAGACACTTCTAGAAGGAATATTGCGCATGCAAGTCCGCTCCACCTTGGTTCATCCATTCCATAACTAAGGGAGCTAACTCCATGATATGAGGTGCTTATCCCATTAAAGGAGGAACTTATCCCTTCAATGGTGGACCTGAAACTTCCTCCATTTGCACTATAAATTCATGCATTGGGCTGGTTGTAGAGGAGGTTGAAAGCTGAAGATTCTTGAGGGTAAATGCTGCTGAAAACTAGACTTCCTTTTTGAGCTTGTGAGAGGAGAGATCACATACCTTTCATGTCATTTGGGAAGTGAGTGAGGCTTGTCAAAGTTGAGAAGACTCCTGCTGGACCCTGGAAAGAACTTGTGAAACATCAAGGCAAAGGTTGTAAGGTTCTTTTATTCATAAAGCTAATATAATCAAGTTTCTTTTTCTCAATGAAGTGTCTCTAATGGTTTATTTTATGAGCTCCTTGATCTTCATAATGAACATGTTTTTTTATACGCAGGTATGCTTTGATGTGTGTTTGTTTGTGTATGCAGGTTATTAAAAGGGAACTGCTTGAAGCTGTTGGAATAAAACTGCCACAAACAAGCGCTTGACTGAGGTAGGGTCTGATACACCTCTTAGTATTGATTTATGAATTGAAACATGTTTAGAGAAAAGTAGATTTTCTTGTGCTCTTTGTTGCTAGATATCATTCGATACTAGGGAGATCGGTCTTGTCCGCAAGAACGATTTATATGGCCAACAAATTGGCGACTCTGGTGGGGAATGGTTTGATTTGGTTTTTGATTTGTCTTTGCTTTGACTTGAGAAACTTAAGTTTTTGTTTCTGATTTTGCCTTGATGTGTGTGAGTTTGGGTATTGGTTAGATCCTGGTTGGATTTTTATTTTTTGAAAATTTTGGAAGAGGACTACACCCTCTGAGTTAGTTACAGTGCAGACCTCTCCCCATTGTTACAGTGTAACACAGAGCGGCACCGCACCTGGTTCTACTAGGTGCCTGCGAACCCTGTCAAAAGTTTGAAAAACCTAAGATCCATCTACCCAGTTAGGTTTAGTTTTTTTCCATAGCTGTTAGTATACGCCCAGACCTGCACTCGTCTTGACAAAAGTTCCTTGTGAGTTAATTTTCATTGGCATTTTCGTTTGAAGTGATTTTCTAAGAAGTTTTGCCTATTGGATTGGTTTTTTCTTGGTCTTTGTAGTAGCTCAGAGATCCGAAGCCTTAGAGCCTTAGATCACCCTGGTCTCTCTAGTCTTCTTGCTGAGTTTGACTAGCTTATGAAATCTATCCATGAAGAGATCTAGATCCCAGTTGTCTCTTTTACAAAACTTTGATTAAACTTGATTAAAAGTTTCGAAATTCATTTTTTATTAAAACATAATTGGATGTTTTTTATTAGTTTGTTGAACTAAACAAATTGATCCTTAGTTAGCTGAAAGACTAAGTTGATCATCCTCAAAAACATTTCAAGTTTCCTTTCAATCCATTTTTCGTTTAGATCTCAAGATTAGATCATAGTTTTGAGTTTTTCATAGAAATTATAGAAGCTTGTTGAAAAATTTGTTTTCAATAGTTTTTTAGAGTTTTTCTAGAAATATTAAAAGCTCTCTTAAAAGAATTACTTCTTCTTGTAGTTGTTGATTATTGAAAAGCAAAGGGACTTTCTATGAGCGTGATTAGTAGTCTTGTTTTTAAAGTTCTTTGGAAAAGAGAAAAAAGTTTCCTTTCAAGTTGCATGTTAAGAGAAAGATTTTATTTTTAAAGCATTGCATTTTCAACTCTTCCTTAGCTAGAAATTCATTGAAAAGGAAAAGGAATTGTTATCATCTTAGGTGCATTTTTTAGTGTTTTGGAGTCAAGTATTCATACCATAAAGTTTCATCTCCGCACCCATTGACTTAAGAAACAAACAATAAAATTAACGCTTAATTAAAATCAATCTAGCAATCTTTTTATTTTCTAGGGTTCTTTTCACCAACATAGCTTAGGCTAGTATCTAGGAGTAGGGAGTAATTAACTCTCGAAGATAGTTTAAAAAAACAAGTTGTCAATCTTGCGGTAGGCAGAAATTCCAATTTATACATTTATGCTATGGGAAAGCTCCTCTTAAAGGAGAAGCACGAGATCATATCCAAATCAGTGTGGGAATCAATCCTTCCTCATTGGGAATGATAGAAGATATTCACGTATTAAAAATGGTAAACCTTAGATTGACCATTGTCGAGGAGCCTGGGGTCACTTGTTGGTAAACCTTGGATTATGTCAAGGAGCCTTCAAGAGGATTGAGCTTGTTACTCTGCCCTTGCGTGCATATCGTATCGTAGACTATTCCCCCAGGTATATGTGTTTCTGTTGGTGACCTTAGTGACCATAATCTTTAGGATTCTTTCCTAGGTGACGGTGGAGGGAAGATCCCACTGTACCTAGAGCAGACATCGACTAGACTCACTTGGACTCTCCAGGGGGTTATCTTCACTCAGGACGGTTATAGTGGAGAAACTTGTGCCAGTCTGTTTCATTAAGCAGGTTGTTGGGGTAACTGTTCCAACCGCCATTTCTATATTGAATTATGCGATGTTGGATTTCATCACCAACTAGTGTTTTCAACCCGGAAAGATACTATTTGTGTGTGGTTTGATCTCCTAGATTTATTAGGCGTGTGCTTCAAATTGTTTGGTTCTTTAGAGACTTTAGGTGTTTTTCTTGAGATTTTCTTTGTTTTTGTGTGAAGTAATTAAATAATTAATTGTGGTTGAACTACCAAGACAATCCCGTGGACTGCGGGGGCAGCCTCCTGAATTTACACCAAGTCAACTGGAAGGGATGCGAGCCCTAGGGTTGGGTCACCGGAGGCCGGAGAGTCTTCATTGATTGTACATCCTGATCATCTAGTGCAAGCAGCAGAACATATTTCTGAACCGATTTCATTTTCTAAGGTTACTGGTAGTATCACTCCTACTAGCTCATTAGCCGAAGAACCTGAAATCTCTGAACCTGAGACTGAACTTGCTGCTACTCCATCTTCAGGATTTGCTTCTCCCGTTTCTAGTGGTCCTAGTTCACCCAAAGTAGAAAATATCATTATCGAGAATCTTCCTTCTGGACTCATTTCCATTGAAGAAATTGTAAGTTCAAGTCCGAATGAAGGTATAAGCATCCCTGAAAATCAACCGACTATCAAACTTAGGGAGCATGAATCCATTTTCTATAGTCCCATTAGAGGTGATGCTTGGTATATTTCGTTGATCAATTTCTTAGAAAATCTAGGTCTCGCGTCTTCACCACCTCGATTTCCTTTCCATCCAACACCCAGAGGTTATTATCCTCCTTTGAATCTGTCGAGAAAGTCATCCTTGTTTTCTCAGACGCCATAAACTTTTTTACATGGCGGTCCTTCTGTTCCTCCTGGGTATCAGTCTTTATTTGGTACGTTTTCATGAGCTTCTCCTCAACCCATCGAATATGCAGTATCTCCTAGTCATAATGGAACTAAACCGTTAAGTGTCGAAGAGATTCTTATGATGTCTGGTACTACTCCTAAACCACAACCTCAAGGTAGTTCAATATCATCTAGGGGCAGCCACAAGGTACTCAAATACCGCCTGGGGGACAACCTCAAGGTAGTCCATTACTGCCTGGGGAGAAACCTCAAGGAAAGTATGTCCCTAAGGGACAATATCTTCCTCAAGGTCAACCCCAGTATCAATATGTACCTCAAGGTCAACCCCAGTATCAATATGTGCCTCAAGGTCAATACCAGCCTCAAGGTCAGTACCAACCCCAAGGTCAGTACCAATTGCAAGGTTAGTACCAACCTCAAGGTCAGTACCAACCTCAAGGTCAATATCAACCTCAAGGTTTTCAACCACCTTCAGGTCAATCATTTGTTCAAGGACCCGGAAATGTACCATATAATTATCAATCTTACACTCAACCTCGTTTTGGTCCTCAATATGCTCAACCTGTTACGGGTCCATACCCCGAAGTGAACGTGGTGTGGGATCAACAGACTCCGCAACCCAGTGTGCAGTTGTCATCTGAATCCAGACAGTCGTTTCTTTCTGGTTCACCCCAACAACCTGTCCAGGCTACTACTCAAACTGCTACACCTGGGGCAGTTCATCAGTCTGGGCCTAGTTCACCTCGAACTCCGTCCCAAACGTCTACTAAAACTGTTGGGGCTTCTATTCAATCCACTCCACCCATTTCTGGAGTATCAGCAGCTTCAGTTTCTACTGCTCCTGTATCAACTCCTCAGGCCTCTTTACCCCAGTCAGGACCTACAATCCAAACTCTGGTTTCCATGCCTGTAGGACAACCTGGGCCTAGTATGGTTGTCACAAGTCAACCCCAATTTACTTATCAACCGTACCAGGGGTAGTACCAATTTGGCCCTGTTGTGCAGAACTCGGCTTATCAGTATCAATCGTACCCTGGGTATACATATCAACAACCCTAGTATGGTCCGGTTAATACTGGTTTTCCAGGAGGATATAATATCCCAAATGCGAATCCGATACCAAGTTATCCTAGATATCCTCCTCCTGGGGCTGGTCTTATGACCCCAAGTTTTCGGGATCCCAACTGTCAGTTACCATTTATAGCAACTTTGGATTTGCCTGACTTGTCGCGCCTTACGAATGATCCCATTAATTATCTTCCGTTTTGGCCGCCAATGTCGAATAAGTTGCCCAATAATATACCTAAGTTTGAGGGGAAGTCAGGAGAAGATCCCTCTAATCATGTGATGACTTACCATCTCTCGTGTGCATCAAATTCCATTATAGATGATTCAATTCGTCTTCATCTTTTTCAACGCACTTTGATTGGCCTTGCAGCCAAGTGGTACATTGAGTTGCCACGAGGCTCTTTTTACAATTTTAGTCAGTTAGCCACTTCCTTCCTTACTCATTTTCAGCTGCCAGTCCGATACCACAATGGCACAAAATTACTAACTTCATTAAAACAGTCGACATCCACATATGTTTCAGACCATATTCATGAATGGCGACGTCGACGTCATTTAGTGAAAGTTTTTATCCCGGACCAAATTTTGGCAGAATGGTTTGTAAAATCATTATTACCCAAAATAACTGAAGATGTAGCCAAGGTAGGAGTAGTTACAGAAGAGCAAGTAATTTCTCAAGCTCAGTACCTTGACTTAGTTTATACGCAGTTAGGTACGTTACATGAGAAAATCTCCGACCTTCCGAAACAAAATCAAATAGCTGCACCTCCCTCAGGGTCTCATGCCGCTGATGGTATGATTGGTACTGTTAATACCAAGAGTAAGAAGAAATCCTCCAAGAATTCTTCACCTATTATAACTTTACCAGATTCCCCGAAGGGAGAGTCTTCACCTGAAATTTCTACCGATGTTCATGTCGTAGAATCATCTACGACAAAATCAAAATATAATGGTAAGAAGAAAGGTAAGAAGAAGAATAAGGAAACATCGAAGGAGAAATCCGATAAACCTAAATCTACTGACGAGAAACGAAAACCCCGCAATCCTTGTCTCATCTACGATGAGGAGCACTTTACAAGAGATTGTCCGCATTGTGTCGAGGTTGCAGAAATCGTCAAAGGTTCGTAAACACCTGCTATTTTGAAGGATCCTTTTCCAAGTCAAGACAGTAAGATGATAGGTTCTTCCTCTAGTGCCTCGGAAGAGCCCATAATGATGATGTCACATGTAAGGATTGCGACACGATCGCAAGATTATGGAAGTAAGAGTCCTCTTGGTGGTAAGGAAGAAGAATCTTCTAATTCCAATCCATCAACCTCAGCTCCATCTGGTTCCCATCCACTACAGATCAAGAAACCAAATCCCGACTTAGTAATCAAACCACCCGCTAAGGGTATACTTAGAAAGTCAGCTTTCAATCCACATGCTAGAGCTGCTCAGAACTATAACATTGTTGAAGATTTAGCTGTTTCACCTTCAGCAATGTCGGCTTTGGAAGTGCTACAATCTTGTCCAGCACAGTGTAAAATGCTATTGTCGGCTATAGGAGCTGTTGATCTTCAGGACTCCAACCTCATAATCTTCGATTTAGAAAATAGTACACCTCGCTTACCTCATCAAATGGCTTTCCAGATTCCAGTGTTAGTAAAAAACAAACCTTGTTTTAGCACTGTAATTGATGAGGGAGCTTCCACGTGTATTATGTCAATACAATGTTGGAAAACCCTTGGTTCTCCTACACTTAATCAATCCTCGACGATTCTAAAGGCCTTTCATGGCTGAGGGTTTCATCCTTATGGCATTTTACAGGACTTACCTATAGGGGTTGAAGGAAAAACTGTTAATCTAGATGTGGAGGTGGTTGATGCCCCTCTAGATTACAACCTTCTTTTGGGTCGTAGCTGGTCTTACACCATGATTGTTGTTGTTTCATCAGTCCTTTGGCTTATTAAGTTCCCACATAATGGAAAGATCATTACAATAGATCAGTTAAACTACTTTTCGTCCGACCCATCCTCTGCTGAGAGTATTCAACATGTTGGTAAAACCGCTATCCCTTATAAGGATGTTGGGGAGGATTAGTTAAAGATTCGGGTTTAATCGGAACTTTTTCATTTCCTCCTCCCAACGTACCATCTCCTTTCGCAACCATTCATATGATTTGGTCAGAATCCATAGTTCTTGACGATCCTTGGATCGTTCCATTCGATTCTGAGGTGGACTCTCTTGGCGATGCCATGCCTTTGAGCCCCTTTGAAGTTGCTTATCAGGCAGTACAGTCGTTTTCCGACTCAAGTTGAACCAACCTTGATCTAGTGAATGAGATCCATGGAAAATCATTTTCAATCTTGACCTCAGAGTCAACAACGTTTTCGGAAACCATTCACACTGATGAACAAATTCACGAACTGTTGTCTGTTGATGCACTACCGTGGGAAGATCTTCATCATCGGTCTTCGTTTTTACCTGAGATTGATCATTTTAAAAATGATTTTTCATTTATTTTTACCACTTAATATGTCAAAGAACCACAGAATCCATTGAAACATCTTGATTCTAAACAAAATTTAGCCAATATTTCTCGAACGGTTCTTATCGACATTTCAGTCAAACCTGGGATTGTTGAAAACATTCACATAGGTGCTTCTTGTATGGTTACTGAAGTCAACACATATAAAACCCTATTTCAAGAATTCCACGACGTGTTTGCCTGGTCCTATGAAGAAATGCCAGGAATTGATCCTTCAATCATTGTTCATGAAATCAAAACCTACCCGGATGCTAAACCCGTCCGGCAACGGTTGCGTCAGATACACCCATGAAAAGCTGTTGCCATCAAGATACAAGTTGAGAAACTACTTAAAGCAGGTTTCATTTATCCAATTCCTTTGATGGATTGGGTATCGAATATTGTTCCAGTTACTAAAAAACAAGGGAGGATAAGAATGTGCATCGACTATAGGGATATTAATCATGCTTGCCCCAAGGAAAATTATCCTACTCCCTATATCGATCAAATTATTGATGATTGTGCCGGCAGCGAAGTTTTCTCCTTTATGGATGGTTTTTTAGGTTACAATCAAATCAACATTCTACCTGCCGATCAACCAAAAACGTCATTCATCTGTCCATGGGGGACATTTTCTTATTGCAAGTTACCTTTTGGATTGAAGAATGCCGGAGAAACTTTTCAAAGGGCAATGTCTTATGAGTTTCATGACATCAAGCACATTGTGCAGCCTTATCTCGATGATTTACCAGCTCATTCATTATGAAGAGCCAACCATCTCACTCACTTATGAGCAATTTTTATGATATGTAGGCATTATTGGATTAGGCTAAATATGCACCAGTGTGTTTTCTGTATAGAAACGGGTCAGTTACTGGGGTTTGTTGTATCCAAAGCTGGAATTTGTGTCGATCCTTCGAAGGTCGAAGCCATCGTCAAGTTACCACCTCCTTCGACACTTCGCCTACTCCAGAGTTTGTAAGGGAAAGCAAACTTCTTATGTCGTTTCATTCCTAACTACGTCGAGATTACAAAAGGTTTCACCCGGTTGTTGAAACAGAACACTCCATTCTTTTTGGACGAGATAGCTGACAAATCTTTTGATGCACTTAAACATGCGTTGACCCATGCGCCGTTATTGCATCCTCCCAACTACAACCAGGATTACGTCTTGTACCTTGCCACTTCCCATTCCACCATTGGGATGGTTTTAGTTCAACAGGATGAATTCGAAAGTGAACATGTGATCTATTATCTTAGTCAGAATCTAACTCCCACTGCGTTAAAATATTCACATGTGGAGAAACTAGCCTTAGCTGCAGTCCAAGTTGTTCAGTGATTTCATCATTACATTTTTTTATGCAAAACCACCATCATTTATGACTGTAACCCTATGCCATACATTTTGACTAAACAATTGCTAGGGGGCAAGTATTCCAAATGGATTGTCATCCTACAGGAATTTGACTTGGAATTTGAGTAGGCCAAGTCAAAGAAGTATTTGGTTTTTGTGGAATTAATGTGTGACTTCCCTCATGCTGATACTGAACATATGTGGCAGAAGAACCCATTGTGGATGAATCCTTGTTCCTTATCAGCACTGTTGATCCATGGTGTTGAGATATCATTGTCTATCTCCAGACCCAATCTTTTCGACCAGACATTTCACAATATCAGGGCTGGAAAATCCGATTCCAATCCCAACCTTACACTATTATTGGAGATACTCTTTATCGTTGTAGGGTGGATTCTATTTTCCATCGTTATCTTACTCATGATGAGGCTGAGAAGGTTCTTAATGACTGCCACTCTAGAGCATGTGGCGTCATATGTTTGGGTATGCCACAGCCCAAAAGATTTTGTGCGCTAGCTATTTTTGGCCATCGTTATTCAAATATTTTATTACTGCCATCCACAAATGCCACAATTACCAAATATTTGATCGTAAGATGCGCGCTCCTCCTACTCCTCTCCACCCTATCATTACTGTTGGTCCATTCACAAAATGGGGTATCGATTATATTACATGTAACCCTCACTCAGCCGGGGGGCATGTGTATATCATCCTTGCGGTAGATTATTTTACCAAGTGGGCTGAGGCGATGCCTACATTTTCGGCAGACGGCAAAACTGCTGCGATTTTCATTTTCAACCATATAATTGCTAGGTTTGGTGTTCCCCAAGTGATTATCACTGACCATGAGAGTCATTTTCGAAACATCATGATGACCGAACTTACAGATCAGCTTGGCCTGTGTCACGATAGTTCCACTCCATATTACCCATAGGTAAATGGTCTGGTTGAAGTAGCCAACAAAGTTCTAGTCACCATGATTTGACGAATCATTGGGATTCATCGGTCAAATTGGCACAACATGTTATTTTCAGTGCTTTTGGCATACTGAACCTCAGTCAAAACATCAATAGGTTTTACTCCCTTTCAACTGGTTTATGGTTTAGAGGCAGTATTGCCCATTGAATGCGAAATCCTGTCATTGCAAATTGCCATGCAATTATTACCAGCCACTTCTGAAGAGGAAAAACGTTTATTATACTTAGCTCAATTAGATGAGAATCGACGTAATGTTGCATTAGCTATTGAAACTCATGCCAAAAGGATCAAAGCTCAGTATGATCGGAATGTTACACCCCGCAATTTTTCGAAAGGAGACCTAGTCTTACTTTACGATCAAGCAAACGATAAGCTAGGGGCTGGCAAAAGGGGCCTATGAGCTAGAAGATTTTAACGGTGTCTCTTTAGGTAAACCTAGGAATGGGCTTTATGTAAAGTGATATTATGCTTAAAGGATTAGTGTGGAGATTTCTTAGACTAGTTTCTTTCTAAGTTGTTGTGTTCTTAGATTAAAGATGCATGCTTTACTTTAGAGAGTGTTTTTCATTATTAGTCTTGCTTATTTTGATTTTACTCTTGATATTGCAGATGTCGACGCCTCTCCAAACATACATCGGTTTCGCTGATGGCGCTTGTCATAGTACATGGAACATCTCTTCCGCAACTTGTGTTATCTGTTCACCCTCTAACGAGTTAGTATCTATGCATGGGGTAAGCCTCGGTCAAACAACGAACAACATTGCAGAATACAATGCAGTGATTGAATTATTATCTGAATCCATCTCATTTGGAATTCGAAGTTTGATTGTTAATTTAGATTCGGAACTCATTGTATTACAGCTTAATCACGTTTATGCCATTATAAATCCAGTATTATTACGATTATTTTTGAGAGTCCGTCTTTTGGAATGAGAATTTGATTACATAGAATATCAACACATTCCAAGATATTTAAATACATTAGTAGATGCAGTTGCTTCTCGAATGTTAAATAGACATTTGCATTAAATCAAACAAAAAATTTAAAAACATCTCATAAACATGTTTTGCAAGATAACCATAATAATAATATAGCATAGCATAAGAGTGTTTCAAAATATACATCGTCCTCGATTATAGGTTGAAAAACACCTTATGATCGACAAAAATGATAGTATCGAAAGTCCAAAAATGAGTCTACAAGGCAATCATCCTATCACTGGTGATGATCCCGATAAGACACCACTGCTCGGGCCACCCTACAAAGGAACCTCCTAAAAGGTCCTGGGACCTCGATCACATAGCGCTAAAGCCGAAGAGGAATGTCATCTATGTTGGTCTCCAGAATATTTGCAGTCAAGCGCTCTAGATGGCTCTCCAAGTCGGCCAAGGTCTTTGCTGATTGGTCCTATGGGGCCGGTGCTGTGGTAGCTGGTTGTCTTCAATCGTAGGGCTAGAGAGCGGCTGGTCGCCGTGGACCCACATCTGCATTTAAAACAATTTACCATTAGTTTTGGGACAATTTTAAAAAATAAAAAATACATATATAATTAAAATGTTGAAAACAATTTTACCTCTATCATCCCATTGCTCTACTGGTGGAAGAGCCATGTCGGGATTGCCACGATAATCCATCCCAGCGTATGGAAAATCCTGAATAATAAAGAGTTGGTTCTCTAACTAACGAAAATACTCTGATGTGAATCGAAAAACCTCGGTACCCTCCTCAGGATGGCAGGCCGTAACTGCAACCCATTGCATAACTCGAGGATCTCGGGGAAGTCCAACCTCAACAATGAGTTGTTATGGAACCATCATTGGTACCCTCTCTAGGGCAAAGCTGACAACTAAATAACCATATCCAAAGTTCTTTAGCTGCCCATTCTTCGCCCTAGTCAATTGGCCCTTTACATTGGCCAATACAGCATCACACCAGTTGAATATGGTGCCTCGGAAGCAGTCTACTGCCATGCGCATCTGGGAACCTGTAGCTAGATGCAATGTTGCGCTCCCGCAGAGTCTGGTAATAGTAAAATCAATCACCTTCAGTTCAGGGCGGGAGATTGTTTTCACATCTATCCGTTTGTCCGGATTCTGGTTATTACAGAACTCTAGTCGGAGACTAGCGACAAATTGGCCACTTGGCCTAGATCCGAATAGAGATAACTCCACGCCTCTCTTGGGCAAGCCAGTCAAAAATATATGTCATCCAGCTCGATTTCGAGCTAGTTTCCACCAATAATGAAGCATTGGTCCTGTATGCTCCACCTGTTCACCAGCCATTATAGAAAGTCTACCTGTGCCCTCATGCCAGGTATGGTCCAAAATTTGAATAGCTCGCATGCTCTCAATGCTTGTAATGAAGGTGGATGGAGTAATGCAGCTTGATCCATCTCCTCGTGCTCTCTTTCCTGCCAAACAAGCATCTTGTGTACCTACATTGCGAAATAGGTGGATTAGAACTTTCATTTCAAAGTTCTATGGGGCAAAAATGAAGAAACTAGGGTTCAAAATCCGCATTCCATGGGGTTTGCACCCATCCCTTTAGAGACAGTGCATAGGTGCGCACTTCTCCTTAAGGCTAGGTATGACACCCTGACTTTTCTATGTGCACAAAAAAATCTGGGTGCGCAGGGGCCACGTGGCGCCCCTGCTCAACTACCGCGGGCGACTTTTTGCCCTAATCCTCCTCTAAAAATCGATTTATAAACCCTAAAAAAAAATTTCAAATGGATGAAATGCTAGTCAGGGACAATGTGGATTACCTAGAGAAGATGGTTTTCGATTCCAGCGGTCGAATTTTTCGCAATCTCCATAGGAAGTTTTCTACCAAAAGCTCTTACTTTTTACTCCAAAGGCAAACGGTAAAAATGAACTTGTAAAAGCCCTTTTTATAAGATTTTTTGAATAAATAAATTACATTTATTTATTTTTTACTTTGAAAAGGTCATTTTTGGTGCATCTTTATTATTTTTAAACATACATGAGTAATGTTTGTAGTTTTTTTGCAGAATATTTGTATTAAGGTGAAATTGGTCATTTTCGACAAAAAAAACACATACGAGTCCTATTTAAGCTCTTTTCTGACTCGTAAAATATGAAAAGATTGCCGAGTTTTTCTTTTTAGACTCATTAAAATGGAAATAAAAAGACGGTCCTTTGACAACTCTTTTCCGACCGTATAAACATGAAAAGGTTGTCAGACTTTTGTCGTTTCAAGTTCGATATTGGTAATAAAACGACGTGTTTTCGATCGCTTTTTTACTTTTTCAGATTGAAGGAACTAATTATGAAAAGTACTCCTTGGTCGTAATGATTAAGTGGTTCTCTCAAGTATTATTTTATACTTTTTCGGGCTTGAAAGACACAAATTCATGAAAAAGGAAAACCATGGAGTTTTCTTAAGTTTTTCTTCTGACTCCCAAAATTGAAAAACACCGAGTTTCTCCTATACTGGACTCGTTAAAATTTCACAGTAACGGACCTGTTCAATTACAAACAGGAACAGACCACTCTTTCTTAGGGTTTGAATCTAAACTAAGTTGGACTCATCCGAAGGATGAGCTTATAACCAAAAAAATGTTATCCTCCGCAAGCTTGTCAAAACTAAAGAGGTACTTGCCAGAAATGGTGGGGGAAAAGAGAGAAAAATGAACCTGTTTGTCATACTTTGTGTTTGAAAAACTTTCTATCACTCTTGAACACGACACTTTTATCCACCTGGGTTGGGAAATCCTTTACCTAACAGTTAATCAAGCCACATTGAAAGTCTTCAGCCAGTTTTCGGGTATTAGCTTTGGGTCATTATTAACCAAGCCATCTGTAGTGTCGTTATGTGTTCAAGAGGTCTGTACCAATAAACCATTCACCTGCAAAATATTTGTCATCCATCATTGACCATCCCTGAGTTAGTTATTGCCAAATATATTTCTTCAGAATTGATCTATGATTTCGTGTTATGGGCTTACCTATGACGGATCGCTTTCTATCGACTCCAACTCATTATCTAGAAAGATGATCTAGAAATCGTCAGTAACTTGGAATCTGCATGCCTCAATGGCAGTTTCCTCGCCTTTGACGACAGGTTGCATCATTGACCTTCGATCAAATGATTCTGTGACGTGTTCGACATCGACTCATTCATTCACACTTCATGGATTGTACTGAGTACTTTGAGGGCCATTGAAATTAATAGTGGTTCCTCTCACACTTGTTAACAGTTTACATCATTGACTAGTAATCAAGTGGTTTCTACCATGTTCGACTTCGACACATTCATTCACATGGATAGAATCGTACTAGTTCGGGCAGTAGAAATGAAGACCCTGGATCTAGTTTCCACCATCCAGGCTGCGAGGAATTTTGTTATCATTATATAGTGGACTATTCATAAACAGATGGTTGTGCCCAT
>APFE030817007.1:0-16431 GCA_000404065.3 Pinus taeda | reverse complement strand
ATGTCGACACCTCTCCTCTCCCGTCCCCTCTCTTCTAGCCTCAGCTTCTAGTTCCATAACGACTTGACATGTTCTTATGGAGATTTCACTATATATTCATTGTTTGTCTTTGTCATTGTCTTTCTTGGAATATATTAGCTTCTTGTAGTTCTATTGTTAGACATTTCCATGTTGTTATCATGGTAGTTATAACAGTTTCCTTTGCATTCGCACAACGAATGACATTGGAAGTACTCTTTTAGTCCCAATGACTTAATATCCATGATCATTCATTGGAGAATGAGAAAATTATCCATCTTATATTATCATGGCATCATATAAATGTTGGAAAAATGAAATAAGTAATTAGAACCCTACCATACTAGTATGAAAATAATTATTCTTTAAAAACTTATTTTTCTTTTTGGGGGAGCTTATTATGGTGCCTAAAGATTGAAGAAAGGAAAAGGGAATTACAGTGTGCACACATGTATATAAAAGTGGGGTGCATTCTAAAGCCTCACTGAGTATGTATGTGATTGATAAATTTGTCTGTATTTGCGATGATAGTTTGCACACATGTCCTCTTCTCAAAGAGGCAAAATTTTAGTTGTGGCTTCAATGAACTCAAATCAGCTTAAGGGTTATTCTCTTGCCTGATCAGCAAGAAGAAGTGATTTGATATCCCTGTCTATTGGTAGTTAAAGATACATCATAAACCAATAGCAATTGGGAAAAGGTAACTTGACCTAGTTAAACCAGTGAGAGCCACTAATCCAAATGAAAAAGGAACTACTTGAAGGTCCGGACTGGGCGGTTATCCCCCAATGTTGTTTCAGAGATTTTTGAGGCATCAACATAAGGCTCAACAGTTTCAACTATTGACCCACATATCAACTCTTCATAGTGAACTTCATCTTCTTCTTCCACAATAACTTGTTCCTATGTTGTCACATATTCACACATCCATGCATTTTTATATTCCTTATGCTGCAATAAATTGTTGCTTCTCTTATTTAAGAGACATTCTTCATCATCCTTTAATTCAAAGTTTTTATCTTCTGAAAGATACTTCCTTATACTTTAGATAGTTTCAACAGATTTCTCATCATCTACAAAACACTCTTTTACTAGTGTTCTTTCTCCCTCTACTATGTCTTTTGCATAGAATTCTTCCTTCTTAACATCTTTTAGTAGATGTCCTTCATTTCCCTTGATTGTATCAACAACTTCCATGGCTATTTCTATTGTGCCTATCATCATGATGAACTGATGATCCTTTACTATGTTTTTAGCTAACATAGTTCTTTCTTCAAGCTTGCCTTCAGTATCTTATTGTTTACCTTCTCTAAGAACTATCATGGTCTCATCATCTGCATTATCATTCTCCTGCATTTGATTTTTATCACTAACATCAATAAAACTCATTTGATTATCTTTCTGAGACAATATTCCTTCATTCTTCATCAGAATAAGATCCTGATTCTTCATCTCCATGACAACTTCTGTAGACTCAACCATAGACTTTTGCTTTTGTATCCAGTCAATCCTTCTCCTCTGAAAAGCTTTCTCGGTCACCTTTTGCTTCTATATCTTCATTACCTCTTAAGATATCTTCAAAAGGATGCTTTCCTCCTCTATCTTCATGAACTTCTCACTTATCTGCAACAAGCCTCTGCTACAACTAGTCCTCCTGGCTACAATCTTACCTCACTAAGCTCTCCTCACTTAATCTTTTGGTAAGCACGGGTCCTCTGTCTGGAACCTCCCATTTAGCAACACCTTTGCTCCTTCTAGGCTTCTACAAACTCTCACTCTCTCTTGAGAACACTTCAGTTTTCCTCTCTCTCCAATTTCTTGTTGGATTCTTCAGGTCCACTGCCACTTTTCTATCAGAGTATTCTCCTTACTCTGTCTTCAAGAACACATCTAGTTCCCTTCTCACAGCTTCTCTTGTTGTCACCTGTGCATTAATATATAAAAACACATTCTCAATTTAAAATAGAACATAACATATTACCTCTCTTTCAAGACCTCAGTATGATATTGTTTCACCCATTCTTCCTCTGCCTTGAATGGATTGTCCTCTGTTTTGTCTCCAAGTCCTCTTTCCTTCAGAACTTGCATTAAGAAATCTTGCTTTTTCTTTCGTTTAAGGAATCCTCTGTTCATGCCTATTCCAAGCCTCTGCTAGAACTACTACCCATCATCTCTGTGTATCTTCTTCTATCAAATTAGAATTTGATTCTCCTCTTGCCTACGTAAACATCTTTACACATAACTCTGCTTTTAATTCTTTCACATAGAATTTTTTTGTTGCATAACCCCAACTGTTTCACTTACAATTCTGCTCTAACCTCAGTTCTGTTCTAATACAAATCTATTGTGATTACAAATCTGCTCTGTTACCACTAATGGTGCAAGGTTACCCCCACACATACCCACAAATTGCATAAGAGTGCATAAACACAACTATCCCAGGCATTTGACTCACAAAGGAGTCAAAATTTCATATTTATATATGGTTAAAGCCCTTCACCACCAGTTCCTTTGTATCAGAACCCAATCACCCCACCAAAACCTCTCTATCGGAACCTTTAACTAGATCTCAAGCCTTTGTATAAGACTTTATTAAAGTCTTCGTTCATAATCCTTCTATCGGGATTTAAAAACCCTTCAACACCTTTTCATAATGCTATAAACGCATAAGCACATATATATCAACCACCCCTCTTAAACCTTGGTTAATATATATATATTTATACACAATAACCTTCATTCGTGCAATTTCCTTATAAATACGTTTACAAAGAAAAGCTCTGCAAATATACCCCTTTCTATTTTCCGTACAGCTTTAGCACAGATTTTGAGGTTTAACTTCATCGCAATCACTATCGGCTATTTCAACTAGCCTTACCACATATGTGGTTCATCACCCCTCTGACTCTGATATTTGACTATTGGAGTCATTAATTATATGTTCCAGCTTTTAAACACTCACACAACTCTTTAAAAATATACAAAGGATTTACCTTAACCTTCTGCCCGAACCAATATAAAGTGGACTTAAAAGCTTATACACTGTAGCTCAAAGTGATGTTAGGTCTGTTCATCCATCGGGCCTTTACATTATCGCAAGCCTCTTTCCAATGCCAATTCTTGATCTTCCTATGCCTCTGATCGTCGATTAGCACTTCATCTCTTTCGGCGTATCAACGTTCCTTCACATTAGGCCTTGACTTCTTCAAACAACCGATCTGACCAGTTCTCTGGGCCCGATAAGGCTATCAATTGGCCCCTATAATATTTCACATTTGGAACTCAACTCGAACTCTGTTTTGCACTAATTTTCAGTGTAAACTGGATTTTGGGTTGCGAGACCTAATCTCCATAAAGAATTCTGCTGATGCAATGTTTCGCCTTCCTCTTTGGCAAAATCATCTGGACCGTTGATCCATGTGATCAAATGGCTCTTGTGCACTTGTTAACTTACTGCATCACTCTTTTTTTTGCTTAGTTTTTTTCCACTAACTCTTCCGCTTCCCATGGTTTAGCTTCTCCTCAAAGGGTTTCTTCAAAGGTTTTGGGTCTTATGTTTCCACTGCTTAACTACTCTTCTAAACTCAACTTCTTGAGCTATCAACTTCTCTTCCTCTCCAGATCACTTCTCTGATGTTTCAATTGGATTTGATGATCACTTACAAATTTTCTAAATCATTCTCCTCTCTATGCTTCGCCTTGACTCTGCCTACATATAATTATTGCAGAATTCCAATTCATAACTATTTCAACACTTGAAATACACTTCTCCAGGGTCGAAACCAAACTTTGCATTTATAAAAATACACAATGATTATAGACTAAGACTCTCTATATCTCATACAAGCCTGATCCTCAACTGTTCGTGGCCTCTTTTCTTCTTTTCCTGCCTGTAGGCTTACATATATTTATAGAACATGCAAGTTCATCGCACATATATTTATATGGAAACATTGGATCAGATCACTGTAAAGAATCCAATCACATCCTTTCCTCAAATCTCTCAACTGAGGCCCTAAAGCTTGCTATAGAATACATATGGCAAATTACATTTAATTAATTCTTCTAGAGACTTATCCATTCCATCATTTAAGCTCTGTTTTAAACAAAAAGTCCCCCTGTTTAGCTCAATGGTCAAGGTCTGCTTTGGATTCTTTTGTTTGATTGGGGGGTTTAGATGCTTCTGCATCAATAGTGCAAGAATATTTAGCCTATGGACAACCCCTATAATAATAAAAAACAAAATAATGTAGTTAGAATATTTTGTCTCTTTTAGCCTTCAGGGATTACCTGGCACACAATTTGTCAAAAGCATAGACAATGAGTCCAACAGAAAGAGATTAAAATATCAATAAGGTTGTGAACTGTTAAATAGAAATTTAATCTGCTAAAGCATCAACAATTCCAAAGCATTTAGAAAAATAGATGCATGCCCTCAAGTTCCCCCTAGATTAGTTTTGTGTGGGCTCCCATCAGCTTTGGATAAAGAGCAATCATGACCTCCATCGCTTAGATAAGATCTATCAAATTTCCCACTTGTAAGAGGCTAAGTCGAAGGATCTTCTAGCCTTTAAATGTTAGATTTCTACAAGATCAAAGAGAATTTTTAATGCCTCTACTAGGATCTGAGTGGCACCCTCTTCAAAAAATTTCATTATCCAAAATAGAGATATTTAGCTCTTTCCTAATGGAGATTCTTAGGTATATAATCTATACATCAAAATCATTGGTGCATGCCTCTATCAAGAATCCTCTAATCCTTCTTCATCCCCCTCCATACCAGCGCCCGCCCCCCCTTCTTCATCCTTGTTCTACTTTCAAGACACTTTTGAGGAGCTCCCACCCTAGAGCTTAAGATAGACTTCATTAGATCATCAAATAGAGAAACTCTAAGAAGGCCCAATGCTAGAGAAAAACTACCTTAGCATAAAATATGACTCTCCAAACTCTACCATGAAACCAATATTCTATTTGCTGTTTCTTCCTCCTAGCCTTGTGTTAGCAAAGATGGGTCTCCTCAATCTAAGGCTCCTCCTAGGTTCCATCCTTGGATTACGAAGTCAGCCTCCATAAACCCCATGCACTATCCTAATGACCCTCTCATAAAATGCATCAGATCCTTCACAATGATTGAGGGCTTGCATGTCGACACCTCTCCTCTCCCGTCCCCTCTCTTCCAGCCTCAACTTCTAGTTCCATAACCACTTGACATGTTCTTATGGAGATTTCACTATATATTCATTGTTTGTCTTTGCCATTCTCTTTCTTGGAATATATTAGCTTCTTTTAGTTCTATTATTAGACATTTCCATGTTGTTATCATGGTAGCTATAACAGTTTCCTTAGCATTCGCACAACGAATGACATTGGAAGTAATCTTTTAGTCCCACTGACTTAATATCCGTGATCGTTCATTAGGGAATCAGAAAATTATCCATCTTATATTATCATGGCATCATATAAATGCTAGAAAAAGGAAATAAGTAATTAGAACCCTACCATACTAGTATGAAAATAATTATTCTTTACAAAATTATTTTTCTTTTTGGGGGAGCTTATTATGGTGCCGAAAGATTGAAGAAAGGAAAAGGGAATTACAATGTGCACACATGTATATAATAGTGGGGTGCATTCTAAAGCCTCACTGAATATGTAGGTGATTGATAACTTTGTCTGTATTTGCGATGATAGTTTGCACACATGTATATAAAAGTGGGGTACATTCTAAATCTTGACTGAATATGCAGGTTATTGATAACTCTATCTATATTTCTAGAGAGAGAGTGTGTGTTTTCAATTCATATCCTACTTATATATCCACCAGGCCTTTTTCGGTATCATATTAAGTCAGGATTGATTTTGATTCAGATAAAATAAATGCTAAAATCAATTAATATCCTACTTGTATACCACAAGACATTTTTCAGTCCCAGCTCAACTCAGGATTGAATTACATTCAGATTAAAGAAATGCTAAAATTAAGTATCATTAAATTATCCCGTGTAGGATCTGATATATATGGAAGCATTTAGTTTATTTTAATCCCCCAAGAGTTTTTAAGGAGAAATGGGTACCTTGGAATGAGACCATAGAAGTGCTCGCGATGATTGACATGTTGCTAAATAAGGCAGTTAGGTCGAATATTCTTGAATCATCATCAGAGACATTACCACACCCATTACTACATCTCACACTAACATTTTTTGGCAATATTACTTGCACTAAAATTTCATTCGAGGAAATAGAAAAAGATTCAAAAAACACCCAGAAGCCTATCGTGATGAATTTTAACCGTTCATGTATGAATTTGAATGTCTTAGTGGTAAATAAATACAATTAGGTAGTATAATGGATATGTGTGTGCTATTTTAAATAACCATGCTTATGCCTCTTGAAACCAAGCTTGGAAGGAAGATAGATTTCCTCCTATGAAATAAACATATGCATGCCTCCTCAAAACAAGCTTGAGAACGACATAAATTTACATGGTCTTCCTTGATCCTAGCCTTGCACCTTGCCAACACTTCTTGAGTATATTTCAGTACGGGGGAAAAATATTTCTACAAGGTTTTGGATATCTCTGAAATATATGAAGCATGTCACTCCAACTGATATGTGGGACTATTGGTTTCATTGGTTATTTCTGAAAATCATGGATGCTTCTCAGACATAGTAAATCATATCGGCTTCAATTAGAGAAATGTGGGGAATACTGAGAATTTCACTGGGATGTCTACAATTTTTGTTAAGAAACTGCATGCGTACCACACATCTGATCGCTCTCCTTCTGTATAAATTCTGCAAACATGACTATTGTCACAACAAGACCTTTAAATCAAGCAAAATAATCAGTTCGATAACAACAAATCTCAGTAACAATAATGAAAGGCAGAGAGGACTGAGGAAGATACCATAGGCATGACCAATAATATATTTGTATCTAAAGTCGATGGTGAGTGCCAAGTAGATGCACATGAGAATCCCATTTATTTATGTAATGTATATTTTACCATACATAAGCTTTTGAGGTGTGCATAACTTACACCCATGGAAGACAAATCAAGCATGAGTATAGATTCATTATTGAAAAGGTATATGAGATGACTTCCTGACTTCCCACTATTGCTGCCAAGTTAGCCACTATGAAGCTTGGCCATAATTCAACTTTTACATATAGTTCATTTTTAGATTAACACTCATACAAGTGTCCTAGTTTTTGATTCAAAATTTTTGTTAGAAAAGAGACTTTGGAAGTGTTGATGACCCCAATATGACCAAATTGTTTCAAAAGTCTACAAGTCTCTCCAATTCAGTGAAAAAGCATATTCTATGCTCCTTTGTTATATAAAATACAACTTCCCAGCTTTTCAATATCTTCAGGGCATAATGGACTTATATGCTATCTTGATGAAAATGTGCTCACCTAGTACCAGCATATAGAAGTTGCTCTGTATGTCCTCTTTGAGTTGGGAAATAAATGCAACCTCCCCCATGTAGGGGAGAATCAAACAAGGATAGAGAACTCCTATGAAAACTATCTGCCATTACATACCATATTTTAAATTGATTATTTCTTGTTGGATTTAAGTGTAGTGGAACCAAATACATTTTCTCACCTTCATTGCCATCTATGAGAAGTGTCCTAAATCAACAAACATAGACTTATCACCTACCAATCATCCCTGATATTCTTCAATATAAGCACAGAAAATAAAGTTTCTTTTGTAATTAAGAGCTAAAGAGATTTTGGTTTCAGTTGTAGTGCCATCCATTTGTTTAAGCTCTTTTTATGTTGATGTGTAGTAGGTGGATCGTTGCCCCTCTCTATCTATCATGCAAGGGTTATTTTCCTTGGGGATAATTCATTGCCATCTTGTTGGTTGTTTTCTTGTGGGGTGACATGGGTGGTGATATGCTGAAGTTTTAACAAACGATGTCTTTTTCTTTAATTCACCACCTAATGGAGCCTGATTGGTAGCTGGCACATGTTGTGGTGCGTACTGTTGTTTCTTATCTTCCAATATTACTTCAACCGCTGAGTCCTCATCTGATGTATGAGTACCTGTAACATTTTTTTCTTCAGCCTCCTTGGATTCTCCTTGTTTTTCTGGTATCTGGTTTGATGTTTGTGTTTGGTTATTGACCATTAAAGGCTCATCATATGATGTGTCAGTGTCATTAAAGATTTGTGCTTCTGCTTCCATAGTCTTTGCTTGTGTCTTAATAGAAATATCCTATAATGTTATTTTCTTCTTTTTATACCAGAGTTTCATGAATTTCTTCTGGATATTAATATTAATAGTACCCACAGATTCCATCCAAGGATATCTCAAAACAACATCCATGTTATCCTTATTTGAAATATAAAAATCACAATGCAACACATACTTATCCATAGAAAGCTTCAAATCTTTATAAACTTGAACATCCTCATCATCAACCTGTGTGTTCAATGTGTTTTGTTGAAACTTGCAATTTTTTGCCAAATTAACATTGATAAAATTATGCTTGCAGCTAGGATTTATAGACACAATGATCTTCTCCTTCTGAATACATCCATGAATCTGCAATAAGGAGATACCAATAGAAAACAACCCTTTAGGTTTCTTGGTTTCCTTCTTTCTTGTAAAAATAAAATCTTTGCTAGGTTGTGTGCCTGTCTGTCTGAGCTTAGTAAGAGGATCCAAAAAATTAGATTTAGGGTCAAAGCGGCCACAAATGGAGTTTGCGAGCATCTCCCAAGTAGTTTTCCTTGGATAACATTTAGAATGCGACTACCACCATTGCCATCTTTCTTGGTACAAGTAAATGGATGCCACACATAGTTTAGTTTCATCATCTACGATGTGATTCAAAGTGAAATATTCTTTCATTTGTGCCAGCCATATTTCCAGATTAGAGCCATAAAATTTGTACATCTTCATCAAATTTCAATCTAAGAACTGGAATTTCAGATTCGCATTGCGGTTATCTTGCCTTCACAAATTTTTTTGAAAAAGATTTAATGTTAAATCAGCGATATCTACCTCATCTGTACTCTGATTCGATTGATTTTTTTTTTGGAAATTGGGTATATTTTCACAAAGAAACCTGATCTACAATTATATTATGCAAATATTGCCCCAGAACATATCAATCTGATCTGCAAAACTCGCAAACCCTAAAAATCTCTACAACACAATTGATTCAGCGATATCTCCCTCATCTAGACTCGGATTCGGCCGATTGTTTTTTTCAAATTTGGTATTTTTTACCAAAAACTCAGATCTGTAATTAAATTCTATAGATTTTCCACCAGAACGTACAGATCTGATCTACAAACTCACCGCCCTGAAAAATGTTTATAACACAGTTGAATTTAAATCAGTGATATCTCCCTCATCTGGATTCTAATTCGGGCGATTTTTTCTTTTCTTTTCTTTTCTCTCTCTTTTTTTTAATTTTTATCTTTTATTTTTTTAGATTGGGTTTTATCACAAAAAAACTCAGATATGGAATTACATTTTGCAGATTTTGCTCCAAAACATATATATCTGATCCACAAACTCTTCGCCCCTAAAAATGTCTGCAACATAGCTGATATTTAAATCAGTGATAACTCCCTCATCCGGACTCCAATTTGGCCGATTGTTTTTTCAAATTGGGTATTTTTTTGTAAAGAACCCAGATCTACAATTAGATTATGCAAATATTGCACCATAGCATACAAATATGATCTTCAAAGTTGTTTCCCCAAAAAGTTCCTGCAAAATAATAATAAAAAATTCTTCTTTGCCCAAGAAAGTGCTCTGATACCACTTTTTATAGATCTAACCCGAAAATATATGAGAATACAAATATACCCAAGAAATAATAAGATATAAATAGATAGCAATGCTTCAGTTTATTAACAAAACCCTTAAGGTAGGTCAATACCATACATTCACTCCTTAATGAAGGAGAACACTCCATAATCCATACACCTATTCATACAATAATCCTTGACCTCTCTCAATGGGGAGTCTCTAGCCTCTATATAGGTCTCATACATACAATACCATGGGTCATTACCATGGTTCCCTGAATACCATCTATCTAATTCCATGAGCTTATTACATTATTGCTAACTACTTATGGTCACTTAGATAATATGGGTTAACCAGCTTATTTATTACTGTAGCCCATCTAATTATTACATTATTCCCTTCGGTACGTCTCTTTGTACCCCATATTATCCCCCCTATGTTATACTACATGATTCAATTATATTAGCATCCACTCTCTCAATTTTTTTTTTGTAGAGTACTAAATATCTTACATAAATAATCACATCCATTTGAAAAGATTCCTATAAGGGAATTTTGTAAGCCTTGACAATCATTTGCTGAAAACATTAATTTAACTTTTTAAAGATTTTGTAAGACATACTAATAAGCTAGACTAGCTTGGATCCTTTTCTCATAGGTGATTTATAGAAAGTTAAAAAAAAAAAGACAAATCTGTAATGCAAAAGACTATGCCTCTAAAAGACTCTCAGCGATCCACTTTGTTCTTACAAAGGATATTAAACATGCAATAGGCTCAGATGGCTCTGAAAACCCTAGCCAAAAATTTGACAAAGGGCATTGTACCTATAGAATGGGTAAGAATTTTTCCCCTTATAACACTCATCTTGAAATAACCCTAGTGCTCAAACAACGGAGTAAGGATTAATTAACCTCAACTCAAGGTAAAAAAGTTGAGAAAATATCGACAACCTTAAAGGTAAACAAAAAAACTTACCCGTTAAAGCAGATAGGAGGCATAGAGACACAACAAATCACATGGATTTGCATGACAGAATATGAAGAATGGTTTTGCCTTCAGAACATTGTTTAACCAATATAAAGATGAAAACTTTTTTTTAGTCATGGAACCAAAGACATTTGGTCACCTTAATTCACAACTCTGAGAAGTGTGCCAAATCAGAAAACATAGCCTCGGCTCCTGTCTACCATGACTAATATTCTTCAATATAATCACACAAAATAATGTTTCTTATGTAATTAATAACTAAAGAGTCAAACGAAAATGCCTCTCTCTAAAAACATTAAAGAGGGAAACCTGTAATGCAAAGGACTATGCCTCTAAGAAACTCTGAGCTATCTACTATGTTCTTCTGAAGGAAGCTAAACATGTATTAGGGTGAGATGGGTTTGAAAATTTCTACAACCTTAAATGAAAATAAATAATTACGAGTTAAACTTACAGATAAGAGGCATAGAGAAGCAATGCATGGCATGGGTTTTCATAGTAGAATGGGTTCAAATGGGTTTGCATCTAGAACCTTGATTAACCAACATAACGGGTATGGGAACAACCATCTCAGAAACCCTTCCAACCACCTTCAATCCAATGATTTGACATTCTCCAATAGTCTACGATATAATCCAATGGTTCAGAATGATGACAGGTGTGAAATACTTCTCAAAGGGAATGTCTTACGACGTAAATATACATATCACATTAAAACATATAACATATAAATAGTACTTATAAATTAACACCTATTTTACCATATAAATTAAAATAATATATGACATATAAATATTACTTAAAAATTAACATCCATTTCAATATATAAATTAAAATAATGATTGCATAAACATCTTTAAATTTAATTAATAAGTGATAAAAATTTAATATTTTACAATATAACAAGATTATACCCAGAAGAGAAAGATAGAGAGAGAGAGGGAGAGAGGGAGATGAGGGAAGAAAATCATAATGCCATGGGATAACACCATGGTTTATCAATACTATGGGCCATATATGCTTTTGATTATTATGTTACAGATCTAGGCTTTTAATTATTCAATTACAATAACATGGGCCAATACCATGGCTTATCAATACCATATGCCAAAAAACCATAACTTATTTCAAAATCAAAATATTTTGCAAATACTTTATTTTAATTTAATTTGATAACATTTTTTAATTAAATCTAAAATGAAAAAGGTTATAATTACTATTGAGGTATATCTAAACCCTCCATCTTCATGAGTACTAAAAATATCCCCATAGAGAGGATAGATGCATTTTAACCAAGGATCAAAGTAGAGAGAGAAAACAAAGTTACTAACAATGATCGAGGAAAGAAAGTGCATAATTCTTTTAAGTCTTTTATTATTGTATTTTCTTTGACATGATTGATCCAAAATATATATTTAATATTTAACAATCAATTATATATATTTTTAATTTAGATACTTTTTAAAATATAATACAATGGGATCATATTTAAGAGAGAGAGTGAGATGCAAGAGGAATAGAGTGGGGGGAGAGAGACAGATGCATTGATTTTAGTGTAGATGTTGATTTCTAATCGTATTTGATTGCTTGCACTAGATGCATTGATTTTAGTGTAGATGTTGATTTCTGATTTGATACAACTAGATGTGTGATTTACATTAATTTCAAAGTAATTAGATTAATAATGTGCATTTATTTTAGTGTAAGCACATCTCTTCCCCCTCCATCTATATCTCTATCTCCAATTTTCTCTCCTTCTTTATCTCTTTATATCACCCCCCAAACATACACACTCTCTCTCCACATCTATCTATATATCTCTCTCTCCATCCTTTTTCCCCTCCCTTTCTCTCTCTTTCCCTTCTCTCTCAACACTTCTCTCTCATATCTATATCTCTTCCTCATCCCCAAAACATGAAAACTCTCTCTCAGTGTGCACACATAAACATTATTCATGAAGTGAATTGATTTATTTGTTACAATAATTCAACCATTTTTACAATACTTGAATTTTTATCTTAAATAAAATGTTCTCTTACCCAAAATGTCTTCTTCTTAAAACTATAAATTGTTCGTAATTCACTATATTCTTATTATTCAAATTTTCTACTGTTCAAGATTCTTACATTGTCACTTTGCACTTGAACATTTTATTTCATCATTTTTCATCATTCATGTTACTAAGAGTCTCTCTCATATTAACAAACTTAAACAAAGTTAAAGTTAAATTGACCTATTAAACATATTTAGCATATTTAAAATAATCAAAATAATTATATGTTCAACAAATTTTGTATGACTCCACACGACTGAAACCAGCGTAGATCCATCTTAACTTCAGATCTATCAATATTCTAGAGGGATCAAATCTCTCAAGGTGCAAACATTTCCTCAAGTTTTGCACTCAAAAAAAAGTTTGCACCTCGAGATATTTAATCCCTCTCGGGGCTTGATAGATCCTAGGTTAAGATGGATCTAAGTTGGTTTACAAAACTAAATCATCATGAACCATTAGATATGTAAGAACTTCTCATCAAATCATTATGAAAGTCTAATCAAGCATATAATCCAAATCCTTCATCAAATCATTATCAAATTCTATTTAAGCGTGTAATCCAAATCCTTGATCCAAATCCATGGATCCATAGATAATGAGTATTATGCAAAAAATATTATTTTGTTTTGACATTCAAAGGTTTAGTTGTTGCATGTGTGTTTCTTACATTTTCAATTATGTTTCTTGCAAATTAAAAACTAAAAAATCAATTATATTTTTGTGAATTAAAAGCTATGAAATCAACTATGCTACTATGTTGCCTATACATCCATATAATTTCTACTTCATTACATATAAAAAATATTAATTATTAATTTATTTTATGAAAAGATAAAAGAGTTTTTTTTTTCAATTAAACAAAAGATTTACCTAATGTAAATATGGAAACATGTTTTACAATCTTTAAAATTAAATTAACACTTAGGCCTCTAATATTCATATTTTTGGTTTCACAGCTCAAAAATCTATATTTCCAATTTTAAAATCTAATTTGCAAATAATCCTTCAGATCATTTAAGGAAATTGAATTAAGATGCGAACACTCTTCCTTTCCTAAATTTACATGCACCTCCAGCTAATGTCTGTAGTGCGATGCAAATAGCTATGTTTATGGTAATAATGGTCGATTTGAAATCAGTGACTAGCGAAGATTGCAACGATATTTCAGTCAAAAGTCGTGAACTCTAATGTATGTAGGGTTCTTCAAATTTAATCCATGATCTATCTCGAATTTGAATCTACTTAGAAAATCATTCTGTGGTTTTCGATTTTTAACAATTTTAGACATATTTAAGTGCCATTTCTGCTATAGAATTACATTGATACTTGTAAAACAAAGAAGCTCGCTTGCACTTCAGCTGGGCCATGAAGATCTCTACTCTAAAAATTGAGTGAGATGTATGCTCCAATGTTGAATCATCTAACATAAATCAAGTAGATATTCCTGTTATAAGACATCACAATTTTAGATATATTTAAGTGCCATTTCTACTTTAGAATTACATTGATACTTGTAAAACAGAGAAGCTCGCTTGCAGTTCAGTTGGGCCATGAAGACCTGTACTCTAAAAATTGAGTGAGATGTATGCTGCAATGTAAAATCATTGCACATAAATCAAGTAGATATTCCAGTTATAAGACATCAAGTATATATTCCAGTTACAAGTTTCAAAAATTCCCATAACAAAAATTATGCCACTAGAAATTCTGACACTTGGCCGTGTTTTATAGTGTGTTGTATTGGAGCGTACTACATCACTAAGCTTTGCCAAACATCTTGGAGACCAACTTCTTAAAAGTTACATAGCACTATAACTTACTGTAGAATTGCCCACTGAAAGCATTAGCATATACTAATGTTGTTTCTCACAAATGATCTCCAAGCATGCCCCATGAAGGCAGAAATTGGTCTCATGACAATTAATGGGTCTCAGGTCTCCATTTTCTGTGTAGTAACTTTTATCAATTTGTTTAATAAGATTAGTAATATATGTTTATATATGTCTATCAAATCAATTTTGTTTGCTAGCGTTACAATATTTCTATGAAAACCTATGAGTTCTCACAGTGAGAAAATTTCATAGGTAACATGAAAAAGATGTCAGGAACACTAAAATAAGATAAAGAAAGTTTTAAGCTAGTGAAATGTTAACAAATTATTTTTTTTAAATTAAAATAAAAAATATTTTAATTATTTATAAAGTTAAATTTTATAATTTGTCATGGCCAATGTAAAATTAATAGTAGTCAACAAGGAAAATCCATTTCTAGAGCCTCATCTAGAGAGAAACTAGTAATATTTTTTCAATTATTTATAAATTTAAACCTTATGATTTTCCATTTCTACAGTCTTACCTAGAGAGACTAGTAATATTTTTTTAATTATTTATAAAGTTAAACCTTATAACTTGCCATGGCCAATGCAAAACTAATAATGGTCAACGTGGAAATCCATTTACTTCATTATACATCTTAAGTTACTAAAGTTAAAAAAATTATAAGAAATAACTTAATTATAACTTTATTTAAAATAATTACTATTATTATTAATAATAGAAATAATATATATATTAAACACAAATATCTTTAGAAAAAAACTTGTACAAGATTCTTAACCATCTATATTGATCCCACTTTGTTATGGAGATTATAGACTTTATTATGATACCATCAACGAATATAATGGCTAATCAATACCACATGCCAAAAAAACCATAACTCATTTCATATAAGATAGGTTTATGTTACATTTCTTTTAATTAATGAATTTACCTAAAAGGGAAAAAAAAGAGTAGCTACTTTGAAAATAAATGTCTACTTTTGATTTATGTAATTACTAAGAATATTTTAAAATATTCTATGGAGGTGAAATCCCTATCATCCACTTAATAATTTTTGATAATTAAATTAAAAATTTGAAGCTCAAATCTGAAAGAGATACATTTATTAGCATAATTATTAATAAGTAAATTGGTATTGTGAGCCGAGTGATGAGACGACAATAAATAGAATAAAAAGAGATATAACCATTGAGGAAAATAAAATTAAAATCTAAGGAGGGCCAAAGGTAAAAGGGTTTGATGTAATAAAATGAAAGTAATCTAATGAGGGTGAAATTTAAAAATATGTACTAAAAATTAAAAAAGAGGGAGGGAGGGTAAGTTATTAAAATATTGAATTAAAACGTAATTATACAAAAACAAAAATAACTATGAAGAAAAAATTTGTTGGAATAGAGAAGGAAATGGGGAAATGGGGTAAAAGTTATATAAAATGTTAATGATAAAATAAATTTAATAAAGGCAATAAATTAAAAGTAAATATTATATAAAAGGAGGGGGGAGAATATAGATAAATAAGGGAGCTGGGTAGGTTGGGGGGTGAGGTTTAAAATATAGTCTACCAAGGGTGTTTTGGTGTGGGGTGGGGAAAAGACTAAAAATTGAAGAAGGACCATATATTAGAAAAGAAAATATGTGAAAATAAAGGGAAATAGAGAAGGGAGAAGGAAAATGGGGATAAAGGAGATCAAATAAAAATAGAAAGGAGGAGGGATAAAAATATAGGGATAGACAGAGAAAGCA
>APFE030816999.1:0-12418 GCA_000404065.3 Pinus taeda | reverse complement strand
CAGTTCAACTGAGCACAGTTCCTCTATGATGAATTTTTGATGAATTGCAAGGAAGCCCAGGAGTAGGGTATGACCTTACACTATGCATGGTTTCTCTTATCCATCATGGTGATTGTAGGGTAGCTACTGAAACACAACTAGTTTCCCATCGTTGAGGGTGACCTACCCGAAGCTGTGAGGTACACCTCGCTCTAGGCCATGAAAGATGTGACGATGATTCATGAGATAAAAATTTTCTAAGTGTTAGTGGAGGCAAGCATTCAGGCATGGACCAACCACAGGCTGCACTTATCCCCTACATTGCATAACAGCTTGCAAGGCATACCAGAATTCAAGGCGGATATGAATAACCAGTATATCAAGGTGTGCAAGGATCCCGCATGAACATGGGTGAAGCTTCCATTCTTCGCAACAGATGATGCGATCCTTGTGGTAACGGAGTCATGGCCTCTGTAGTGGAACACCCCATACTTGGAAGAAATGGATAAGATTGTAATGCAACAATGAAAGAAGGGCACCAAGCTTCACATTGCATAGCTGGCTGAGAAAAGGCGCCAGGAACAGGAAGCAGCCACCCAATAGAAGGCGGCTGAGGTAACATCAATAGCACAGATGATAGAGACCACAATCGGGCCAACCCAATAGCATGAGGAGGGCCAGGAGATGTCCATAGGGCAGACCAAGGAAGCGAACTAGATAGAGGAATGCATGGACCCTAGTTCTACATTGACTCAACTCAAGCGGCCACGCAGTCCTAAGAAAACAACTTCCCGGAAGAAGTGAAAAACCATGAGGACGTCCACCGACCAGATCATGCTCTTAGAAGGTGATTTTTTGGGTATCAATAAGATGATTCATGAGGTCGCACAGGACATGCTCCAGCGATTACGGATGGAGTAAAACACTGTGATGGGGGCACTTAGTGCACAATTACAAGGTTTATAGGTAATGTTAGAGTCGGTCTTGTCAGTCATCCGTCAGAGATTAATACTCTTTCTGCATTTCATTTTTAGGAGTCCCGTTCCATTCACTCAGCTGCATTCCGCTAGGGGCATGCCATAATTTGATGGAAAAGGTCATGCTAGTCATTTCCCCTCATGTCTGGCACCTGCTGGCTTAGGTCTTTTGTTAATGTTCACTAAAGTCCATGACAGTGAATGTTTGATCTTTAATGGACGAGAGTCATTTTCACTCATTAGGTCTAGGGATTAGTCAATTTGGTCTTCAACCATGTCCAATAAATCCATGCAGGCCAAGGGGAGGCCCTTACAAAAGTTATGATTCAAAGATTTTCATCGTTATGTTGACAGATTACGACTGTTCTTCAAAACTCTGTTTTGAAGAAAAGTCAAATAGTGTGTCACTTGGGATAAATTTCAAAAGTCTCCAGTTGATCTCTTCAGACGCAGTCATGGTTTCCATGGCCAAATGCCCTGTCTTACAACCCCTGCAAAAAACTGCCGAAAATTTCATCATTCTAGCTAAAAATTCAAAAGGGAAAAGTGAAATTCAGAGTTGCGTTAAATCAGTTAAAAGTGTCAAAACAAGACATTAGCAAAGTGGGTTTTCAGGAAGAAAAAATTTAACCCATGACTTCAAAGTCTTTATATAAGAATTTCCACGAGGAAACAAGGTCATTGTGCAAATCAAGGTTATTGAGAAACATAGAAATGTGATTGGGATAGCAAAGCACGTGTTTTAGGAGAGGTTGGAGTTTTTTTCAGGAGCGCAGTGCACACACAGAGGGCCGCGGCGTACATAGGGAGCGTGGCACACACAGTGCTACCCCACAATGCTAATTTAACATGGGCACGATGCACACACAGAGCGCAACACACTGGGTTTGCTGCGCGGTGCACACCCACCAAAGCCGAAAATCCTTCCAAATTTGCCACAAATCGTTCGGAAACCCTTCAAATTTATAGGTAGGGTCTACATCTTGCTTGTTCATCAAAGTTTGTGAGTGTAATGATGGTTCATGGCCATTTAGAGTTGCAATAAAAATGCCTAAAACCTACCACTTGAAATTGTCAAAACCATTGTTGCTAGGGTTGCAAACTTGTGTGTTGATGCCAAGGCTCCTCTTTCTCCTCTCATTTTTCCCCTCCTTTCCATTGTTTCCTTCCCCCCTTATCCCATTTTTTCCCTACCCTAAGCATTACTAAACCCCTATTCCCCATCCCCTCTACTCATTTGTCAAACATTAAACCCCAAAACCCTACCTTATAAAATTTCCAAACCCTCCTACATGTCCCTAAACAAATTTTCCCACCATAACCCCTAATCCCATCATATTATTCCCCTCCTAACACTCCCTTTTTCATTGTTCCCCTTGGTGACAGATATCACAACAACACCTAGTTTCATACCATCATCAAAGGGCAGTCCAAACACAGTACACATACAATAGTCATGGCATCTGAGCATCCATCAGAGTATTAGATGGAAACACAAAGTGATTCATCCTCGGAAGAATAGGCTCCTCAGAGACATCACAAAAGTGGAAAACATGTTAGGGATGAGCCAACTACCCTCACAGAATTGCAGGCCTACCCTCTTGCCATGTCATATTTCCAACATCTATCATGTTTTGAGTTTTGTCAAAGGGTGGCTAATGTTCGAGTTCATCATGAGTTCGCCCGTCTTTTTGTGCTTCACCTACATGGAGGTCACTCTATCTTGGCTGGGGTCACCTTCACACTGATACCCAAAACTATCTCATTAGCAACCGGAATACCGAATGTTGGAGAACAGTGGCACAAGAAACAGAAGGTGGATAGGCAGCATTATGAGCCTTACATTAAGGCCAGTTTCCTAAGTCAGCTCCAAAGAGTTTTTCCGTTCCGATATTTGAAAGATGAATATGCTCCACTCATGAGGTTGATCATGAAGTATTTCAGCTGTGAGGGGAGGTTCTCTCGTCTGTATGCCTATCACATCAGGTTGCTCATGCACTTTACCAGGGTACAAATGATGAACATCCCATATTTCATTTGCAGGAACATAGAGAGGATGAACACCCTCATGTAGCAGAAGACACCTCAGTAGCAACTTAACAATGTTTATCACTTTGCTCTTATTAAGATTTTGGTGGATCATCAGCTGGGATTGCAAGGCGTTATTTGGGATGACTTCATCTCCCATGACCTTTTCAACACTTCACAGGTATTACCAGAGGTTGAGCATGAGATAGGTGGTCCTTCTCATCAGTATGAGTGCCATGATACCACTACTATGCCAATATTTACCACCTATCAGAGAGGCAGTAGACAGTTGTTTGCAGCAGCAAAGTGAGTGTTATCTCCACCCAGGGTGGAAGGGATTGTGCTTCCGACATCAGCAACATAGGTACAAGACAAGGGAAAGAGGCCCATACATGACGAGGGGCCATTAGGTGAGCAGGAGGTTGACTTCATCCTCATTCATGATGATGATGCAGATGTGGAGAGTCCCAAATTTAGGAGGATCATCCAGGAGCATAAAACGAAGAACCAAGACTTTTCACTCAATTTGGAGAGGACCAAATGGATTATCAGGTATTTGGAGCAAAGGAACAAATAGCTTGAGGACCAGCATGAGATCGTGGAACTGCAAAGCATCTGTGAGAATCGCCAAGCTACCCAACATAGGAGGATTGAGCTCACGCCATTAGAGCAAGAGATTACCAATGACCGTGAGTCTTGGCTCGAGCAGATCAAAATCCACCTTGAGAGACTATTGGAGAAGGCCAACAAGGAAAAAACCATATTGAGGCGTATGGCCTATCACTATAGGGCACGGAACATGAGTTCAAAGGCTCGGATAAGGAGTTTGAAGGCAAAATTGAGCAAAGTGACAAAGAGGAAAAAGAGGAAAAAATAGCAAGATAGGGAGTTCAAATATTGGCTGAAGCCTCTATGGCCCAGCATAGCTCCTCATATAGGATCTCCAGCCCAAATTTCAAGAAATTTGGGGCAGTTTTGGTCACATGACAAATTTTTGGTCACAAAACAGGGTTTTTTTCCCTATGCGTCGCGCCACTAGCGTGATGCTTAGGATTGGGGGCTCCAAATCACAAATGGCTTGCATTTTTGGATTCAGCATGAAAAATCATGCTTGTTGGTGCTTGGACAAGAAATTTGAGCATGATTTGAGTCCCCAGGAAGTCAAAAACACTCAAAAAATGACCTCTCTGCCCCTATTTTGACACACAGGAAGCAGTCTTGGGAGAATGAAGTTTTGGAGGAGCAAATGAGCACCAAATTCAGAAATTCCACTTGGGTTGGAAAGTAGACAGGCTAGGATTTCCAACAAGTACACTTGGGCATAATTTGGACTCCCAAAAGTACCTCAAAACAGCCTCCAAAGTGGCGCAATGCATATAGATTTGGGCGCAACGCATATAGAGAGAAAGGCCAAAATCGCTTCCGCTTCGCGACATTTCGATTCACGACTTTCTCCAAGTGGGCCTCCTCATCTATAATACACTTTTTTTGGCACCTAAGGCAAAATTTAAAGTATTTTCACTAAAGATTGGCTTCTATCCAAGTGGCAAAGGAAGGCGACCAGTCACCCAAGCCATTTGTCATTTTTGTAATGCCGCACCTGTAACTAATGGTTGGCTTTCCACTTCCACTTTGTAATGATTCGAAAAACTCCCCAACTCTTGGCCATTCTATTTCCTCATGGCATAGTCTATTTATTGTATGCAAACCATTTGTAAAGGGTTGGTTGGCTGGTAATTTCTGGGAGACTGTGGGAGAGAAACTCAGTTCTTCATTGTATATTTTGACAGAGGATTAATGAAAGGCAGTGGCTCTGTTTCATGAGATTCTTCTGGTGTGAGTGTAGCAAATGTGTTCTTTTTATGTTTCATATGTATTTTGTTATGTTTCACAGTTCATTCATCTTCATTTCGAGTGAAATTTTCTAAGGTAAAGTAGAATTCTTATTTATTGCTCTTCTTGTGGAAAGTTTCACGTTGTGTGATTTTCTTCTGTTGAAAAGGATTCATGGGTTTATGCCCTTTTCACCCTCCTAAACAATCTTTCCAATCTGCATTTACTTCAAGTTTAATTGCTAGAATTTTCGCCTGCCTTGCCTCACAAAAGTAATCTGTGCCTTTGTGTTAAATTCTCTGCTCATTATTGTTCGTTGGTCCCATACCATCCTAGAAACTCAGTCATTTATAAAAATTGCTTCTTGTTTCCATATTTATTTACTAGCCTAAATCAATATTTCACTGTAAGTCATCTCAGACCGTATCGCTTGTTTATTCACTGAGCGTGACTCAGAGAGAGCACTCTCCTATTCTGGTAGGGCTAGCTACTAGACTGAGCGTGGTTTTTGGTTACCCTGAATTTTGCCTTCCTTCAGCCTAAGGTGGATTTAGGTGCTAACATATTGGTGACTCCACTGGGGATGAAATTGCTCCCCTTACTTCTTGAGAATTCTAAGCTTCCGGATGATAAGTTTAGGTTTTGATAGGCTGAGTGAGTTGGTTGTGTCCCTTGATTTTTGTCAATAGCACGCTGGCTTCTAGAAGATATACCAGAGATAATCCAGACCCAAATCCTCCACACATCTATGGAAATCCCAATTTGATTCCGAGACTTTGTCGTCAAGAGAGCTCTATATCTCCCGTGTTCAAATCCCATTCCTGCCCTGAAATTCTTGAGTATCTTGAAGATCTAGATTTTGGTGAGTAGTTTGAAATATCATTGTTCGAAACCAAATCCGAAAGGGCGGTTGACTCTACTGTCGACAATCCACAGTTTCTTGTAGACTTGGAGACGGAAAGGGCTAACTAGTCAATTGATAATTACATTGTAGCACAGCTTCAAACTCCAATTGCTAGGCCCCTACAAACTACACACACTCCTCCAACACCTCCAAGGCCGAATCCACCAAGAGTGATGGCTGCCCGTTTCGCACCCCTTGTTCTGCCTCAAGTTTTAGATGATGTGCCCTCAGATTATCAAAGCAAAATCCCATTTTTTGATGGCACTCCTAATAGCATTATTGCTCAGCAACATGTGGACAAAATGGCAGATTTCTATGAACTTCATGAGATCGATGCAGAGAATGTGGCAATGAGACTCTTTGTATAGACATTTGTAGGTGAAGTGAGGAAAGGGTTCAGCAGTTTGTCGGATGCACGTATCGCTACCTTGGCCGACCTACAAAGACAATTTTTAAATGGCTGGGAAGTGAAAAAGAATCCTCTTCAAATTCTGGCTAAATATGAGCAAATCAAACGAAACACTAGTGAGTCAGTCCAAGACTACAACATTAGATTCAATTCTGTTTATAATGAAATTCTTGACCATCTAAGGCCACCTATGGGGCTAGCCATGGTGAAGTTCCCAGATGGTTTTGATGCTGACATGCCTTATCAATTAAGAGAGAGAGAACCGGCCACAATGGAAGACATGCAGAAGATAGTGGTTAGCGTTAAAGCAAATCTGCTGACCAAGAGAGCTAGAGCAAAGGCAGAGAAGAAGGTCACCGTAAAAGAAGAATCTTCATCAGTAGATCAACTACTCCGGAAGGTTGAGCAGATGCTTGAAAGGGTGAAACTTGACAAACCTGAGCCACAAGTTAGAAATCCTAACTTTCATGGCCAGCAACAGCCACAATATAGAATAAGGCAAAGAAATCAACAATCCCAAGAGCAGATAGCACAGAAGCCAGTACAACCACCTTTGCAGCAAAATTTTGTGCATGGACCGGAATCAGATGAGGACTGGAATATAATAGGTGAAGAAAACCACCTCTTTACTTCGGATGATTTTCCTATTTATATTACTGAGGATGAGGAGTATGCAGAGAGTTCGGTTGTACACAAAGATGTAGATTTCATTCTAGAAAATGACATAGTCTTGGAGGAAGAATCAGATGAGTACCAAAGAGGCTATATGAATGCTCTGTCTACCCAGCAACAGTGATATTCACTTAGAAACAGAGATGTGCCGGTCAAACCAATTCAGAAAAGGAAGGATGTTGAGGCATCAAAGAATGATTCATCAATTACACAAAGGAAAGGAAAGGAGGTAGTTGGTCCAGAGAGTAGCAAATCACCATCAGCAGAACAATCAAGCGAGCCAATTGCATCGAAAGAAAAGGAAAGGAAAGAAATCCTAGTCAAAGAGGTAGAAAAGGTTCCTACTTTTAATTTAGAAAATGAGATTTCTAAATTGAAAGTATCCATTCCCTTGACTGAAATAATGAGAAACAGTGGTTATAGAGGGAAAGTATCTAAAATATTGAATTTCGACCCAATTTCTGACATGGTGAATGTCGAAGATGATCAACCTGAAATGATTTTTGGGCCAGCATCGAATGGTGAGTCTCCTGATAGTGATGTGCCACCTTTTTATATCAGTTTAAGATTGCATGATTTTGTGTTACATAATGCCATGTTCGATTCCGGAGCTTCTCACAATATCATGCCGAAGGCTACCATGGATAAGCTGGGTGTAGACATCACCCGGCAATACCGTGATCTCTATTCGTTTGATTCCAGCAGAGTAAGATGTATCGGGCTCATCAAAGACTTGGTTGTGAGTCTGGGTCAGCTCCCGATGAAGAATGTTTTGATGGATGTTGTCGTAGCAGATATTCCTCCCAGGTTTGGCATGCTTCTTTCCAAGTCTTGGGTAGCGAAATTGAAAGGGAAACTACAACTAGATTTCTCCTATGCAACGATTCCGGTGTTTGGCCAAAGGAGGAAATTGTATCAGGGACAGAAAATGAAATACATGATTACAAGCAAGGAGAAACCAATAAATCATCTGATTAATTATGTACATAGAGATTTAGAGTATTTTGTTTTGTATTCTGATAGTTTCCATGATATCAATAGTTAGTTAGTAGAAGCAGATGATATTCCAGAAATAACAGAAAATTTCAGAGAAGTTTTAAAGAAAGAGGGACAACAACAACAGAACACGGTTGAGTGATCAGCTGAAAGTAATGGACAACAAACAGACAAAGCACAACAAACAGATTTCTAGCACTTACAAGAGGAGGAAGAAGGTTTGTGGACCATGGATTTCGATGGAGCAGTGGGAAATGATGGCATTGGAATTGGGATTTGGGTACGCAGTCCTTTCTCCGCCCCAAACAAAGTGCCTAGTAACGTGCAGGTATGCTCTGACAAGTTGGCTTTTGACTTTTCAAACAACGAAGCTGAGTATGAAGCTCTGATTGCCGGCCTAAAAATTCTAAGAAAGCTGAATGCTATGAGGATTTCAGTATATGGTGACACTGAATTGGTGATTAAGTAGGTCAGAGGCGAATATCAAGCAAAGCATCCTCGGATGTGGGTTTACCAGAATGCAGTCCTAGATGTCCTAAAATTATTTTTAGAATACACCTTGACATGTGTGCCTCGTATACAAAATAGAATTGTTGATACTCTTGCTAAGGCAACAAGTAATTTGAAGATCCCAATGAACTCCAGCAATAAATTCAAAATCCATGTCAAACATCGTCCAACCATTCCAGACAATCAGAGATATTGGCAGGTTTTCCAAGATGATGAGGAGATTGATGATTTTCTGCAAAACATAGGTAAGTTCAAAGAAACCTCAATTTATGTAGAAAATGACGATGGTAAAGGTAATGGTGCAGATGAGGTGCAGATCAATGAAATGAATGTGTTGCAGCTAAAGAATAAAGTTATTCCTAAAGTCTTGATACCTTTAGAAGAACTCTTTGATCAAGATGATGTAGCCCACAAGCCAACATTGCAGCCAACAGAGAAGGGTGTGGAAGAGGTCAATGTCAGAATAGCTGCTAATCCTAAATTGGTAAAATTTTCTAAAGCATTTCCACCAAAACTCAAGGACAAATATATTAGTTTGTTGTTTTCATTTGTAGATGTGTTTGCTTGGGACTATTCTGAGTTAAAGACATATGATACCAATATAATTCAGCACACTATACTCATTAAGCCGAATCAGAAACCTTTCATACAAAAGTTGAGAGGGCTAAATCCAAAGCTGCTACAATCAATTGAAAAGGAGATAAACAGGTTGTACAAATCAAGGATCATTGTTCCCATCAGATTTAGGATTGGATCTCTAATTTGGTGCCCATACAAAAGAAGACAGGTGAGATTCACTTGTGCATTGATATTAGAAATCTTAATAAAGTTTCGTTGAAAGATAACTATCCACTACCCAAAATGGACCATATACTTCAACGAGTAGTGGGAGCATCTCGTATGTCACTACTTGATGGTTATTCCGAATATAACCAAGTTTCTATCCATGAAGATGACCGAGACAAGGTAGTGTTCACCACTCCATGGGGAACCTTTCATTATTCTAAAATGCCTTTCGGTTTGAAGAACGCAGGTGCCACATTTCAGCGTGTAATGGACTTGGCTTTCACAAATGAGAAGGATGTCTTTCTGGTGGTATACCTATATGATTTTACGGTGTTTTCCAAATCTGGTGAAGAACACATGTACCATCTAAAAACTGCCTTTCAAAAGTGCAGAAAATATGTCCTATCACTGAATTCGAAAAAGAGCTTGTTCACTATGGAGGAAGGCAAACTAATCGGGCACATTATCTCAAAAGATGGCATTCTTATTGACCTAGCACATGTGCAAGCGATTCAGCAAATTGATCTACCCCGGAATAAGAAAGAGATTCAATCTTTCAATGGTAAAATGAATTTTCTATGTCACTTTGTACCTAATCTTGCTGAGCACCTAAGAGAGATTACAGACATGCTTAAGAAGGACAGTCAACTAAAATGGATGGAGGAGGCTGTAAAATCTTTCAATTCACTCAAATTGGCTCTTTCTTCAGCTCCAGTTCTAGTTAGCCTGGACTACACTGAGGATTTCATATTGTTTTCATTTTCTTCGGAGCATACTATGGCAGCTATGTTAGTGCAGAAAAGAGATGATCACGAAAGATCCATTGCATTCTTCAGCAGAGCTATAAGAGATGCAGCCATAAAATACAACATCATTGAGAAGCAATCCCTTGCACTTGTGAAAGCATTGAAAGATTTTCGGGTATATATTCTACATTCTCATATTTTGGCTTATGTTCCTAACGCTGCTGTCAAAGATGTTTTAGTGTAGACTGATCTGGAAGGAAGACGAGGCAACTGGATTGACGCTTTGTTGGAATATCATGTGGAAATAAAGCCCACAAAGCTTGTTAAATGACAAGGATTGGCAAAGTTAATGGCCAAGTCAAACTTGCATGCCTTAGACATAAATCTGATCGCTGCTATGTCCGATGAGAATGAGGAAGGATCGTCAATTCAGATATCTAAAATGTTTTCTCTTTCTTTGTGGTATTCAAATATCATATATGTGCTTAAAAATTTGTCACCACCGCCCGACATGACTAGAAACAAAGAGAGAACACTCAAATTGAAGGCTGCCAAGTTTTGCATTCTAAATTTTGCACTGTATTGGAAAGATCCCGATGGCATTCTGTTAAATTGCTTGGTGGAAAAGGAAGCAAAGAAGGTCATCGAGGACTGCCACCAAAGGGACTGTGGTGGTCACCTTTTTTGGAAATCAACAGCAAATAAAATTCTGAGAGCGAGATACTATTGGCTGACATTGTTTGATGATGTATATAAGATGGTCAAGAGTTGTCATAAGTGTCAGATTTTCGAAGGAAGGCAGAAGTTACAGCCTTTACCACTTAAGCCTATTGAGGTGAGTGCCCCTTTCCAACAATGGGGGTTGGATTTCATTAGTGAAATTCATCCCGCTTCTTCTGGTCAGCACAGATGGATCCTCACAGGGACAGATTATTTCACGAAATGGATCGAGGCAATTCCCACTAGACAAGCTACATATGTGGTAATCTTTTCATTCATTGAAAATAACATCTTGTCTCACTTTGGTTTCCGAATAAGTTAATCACTAATAACGCAACAGCTTTCAAATCAAAAAGGATGGTAGAGTTTTTTCATAAATATCACATCATTTTGGGTCACTCAACTGCCTATCATCCACAAGGCAATGGATTGGTGGAGTCTTCTAATAAGTCATTGGTCAACATCATCAAGAAGCTGGTGGAAATAAACAAGAAGAGCTGGCATAAGTGGTTAGTCAATGTACTTTGGGCAGATCGGGTCAGTCAAAAGAAATCCATTGGTACATCACCTTTTGAGCTTGTTTATGGAGTTGATACAGTGTTTCCTACCTCTCTCATAGCCCCGATAGTCAAACTTCTTCAGGAAGCCGGCAGTGAAGAAGATCCTATGCAGAGAAGGTTGAATCAAATGGACCACTTGCAGCAGACCAGAGAAGAATTCTTCCAGAACACATCCAAGTTGTAGGAGAAGATTAAGAAAGTTTATGACAGAAAAGAAAAGGTGGACAAATTTCAGTTGGATGATGTGGTGCTAAAGTGGGATGTAAGGAATGAGGAAAAAGGTAAGCACGGTAAGTTCGAGAATCTCTGGAAAGGTCCCTTCAAGGTTGCAGCATATCGGGGTCAGAATGCCTTTCTTCTTAAGGAAATGAATGGGGAATATTGTCCAGGAGGGCCGATCAATGGTTGGCTGCTCAAGTGGTACAATTTCTAAGTTATTGACACTACTTCCACTGTCACTGTAAATACCATTTTAGTTCAGTTTGGTTAGAGTTTGTTAACTTAGTCTTCAAGTCATTTCAATATCAAATTTGAGTCAGTTTTTTGGTCATTTTAGTTTCATAAATAAGTCAGAGTCTAGTGTCGTTTGTCGAAATAATGACTCCATAGCCCAATGGACGAAGGCACTGTCTAGCTCTTCTAGAGATCTTCTGTTCTTGGCACCTCCAAGGAGCTACCATCCCCCATTGGAGCCAATGTTAGAGTTGGTCTTGTTAGTCCTCTGTCAAAGATCAATACTCTTTCTGCATTTCATTTTTAGGAGTCCCGCTCCATTCACTCAGCTGCATTCCGCTAGGGGCATGCCATAATCTAATTGAAAAGGTCATGCTAGTCATTTCCCCTCATGTTTGGCACCTGCTGGCTAAGGTCTTTTGTCAATGTTCACTAAATTCCATCACAGTTAATGTTCGATCTTTAATTGATGAGAGTCATTTTCAGTCATTAGGTCTAGGGATTAGTCAATTTGATCTTCAACCATGTCCAATAAAGCCATGCAGGCTAGGGGGAGGCCATTACAAAAGTTATGATTCAAAGATTTTCATCGTTATGTCGACAGATTATGATTGTTCTTCAAAAATCTGTTTTGAAGAAAAGTCAAATAGTGTGTCACTTGGGATAAATTTCAAAAAAGTCTCCAGTTGATCTCTTCAGGCGCAGTCATGGTTTCCGTGGCCAAATGCCCTATCTTACAACCCCTGCAAAAAGGTGCTGAAAATTTCATCATTCTAGATAAAAATTCAAAAGGGAAAAGTGAAATTCAAAGTTGCATTAAATCAGTGAAAAGTGTCAAAACAAGA